>CABHPQ010173540.1:0-62350 GCA_902168405.1 Peromyscus aztecus
GTTTACGTTCTACTTGTTTATTGGTGATATATACAAGAAAAATTTTAACAATTTTTCCAATGACCATGCAAGTCTATCTTATTATTTTTACATTTCTTTATATTTTTAGTTGTTTTTGATTTTCTTCTAGAAATCCTCTTATCTATAAACAAAGACAGTTTTAATTCTGACTGCAAAGCATTAAATATTTTCTTTCCCTTTCTTTGTGAATACTGTACTGTCTCAGAATATGATGCTGTTTGGAAGCTTTGAGAAATACCGTATTTATATGCTTCTCAGTGTTAAGTGAAAATGTCCTCTATAGTAGTAAACACGGGCTAGTGGTGTCCACTTATTTTATTGACATGAATTGGAAA
This sequence comes from Peromyscus aztecus, assembly GCA_902168405.1. NCBI lineage: Eukaryota > Metazoa > Chordata > Mammalia > Rodentia > Cricetidae > Peromyscus > Peromyscus aztecus. The sequence continues at coordinate 357 of CABHPQ010173540.1, forward strand.
ATGTGAAATGTACACCACATGTTGAAGATATTACTCTACTAACACAAAAGTAGATTCTATCATTAATTGATTTTATAATGATTATATATTGTGGTAGTTTGCATAGGAATAGCCACCCTAGGCTCATGTATTTGAATATTAGTCATGAGGGAATAAAACTGCTTGAGAAGGACTAAGAGGTGTGGCCTTATTGGAGAAAGTGTGTCACTGGGGGTGAGCTTTGAGGTTTCCAAAGCCCATGCCAGGTCCAGAGTTTCTCTCTTCCTGCTGCCTGTAGATGAGGATGTAGAACTCTTAGCTACTTCTCCAGCACCATATCTGAAGAAAAGGAAGAGTTTTACCTTAATGGCATTGCCAGAGGTGATTTCAAGTCACCCTAGTATTTACTATTTCATGTGGTTATTAGTGGTCACATTCATGCAGATCTATTATGAAAAAGAGCAAGCTTGACAAAGAGAAATACAAAATGTAGAGTTTGAAGAGAAAAGAGCACCAGCAAGTGTGGTGTAGCTAAGTCCAGTGCTCAAGAGGATGACAATCTTTAAAGAACAGCCTGATGCTAAATGAAATAAAGGGAGTGGTGGCCTCAGGGCAAGACCCCACCTAGCCAAGCTTTCAAATTGTGAAAGGGAATCAAAGAAAAGCTTAAACAGTGAAGGAAACCAGGAAAAACAGGAAGCTACCAGGATTTGTCAAGGGTATCCCTAGATGGAAGCCCAAAGAAGGCATCATGTGAAGCTGCAAAGGTAAAGCCTGGATTTTGTTGGTAACTCCAAGATGTTGGAGATGCATGAGTCATGGAATACCTCCAAGGAAAGCTGAAGACAGGGTGTGGAAACAGCCTAAGAGAGAAGTGTATTTTAGTTAACAAAGCTAAAAGGAGTTGAAGTTTTGAACAGTACTTTGACATCAGACATGGAGATACAGAGTTTGGAGTTTGCCCAGCTGGTTTTCAGTCTTGCTTTGGTCCAGTATTTATTTCCTCACTATGATCCCTTTTGGAATTGTAATGCATATCCTGTGCCATTATATACTGGAAGCATATGATCTGCTTTTTCATTTTGATTTTTACAGGGGATTACAGTGTAGTGGGTAGCTGTTCCAGCTTTGACCTTGAAACACCGCCCCACTGAGGCAGCCCATAATTGCCATGCCTACCTAGGACCCTCCCCTGGGGCATGGCCGGGACAGGAGCCCTTAAGACCCAATATCCAGACATGCAGGCACTCTTGGTTCCTGGTGATTCTAGATGCTCAATGGCAGAATGAATCAGAGTTCTCCAGAGAACCCCGCTAGACTGCACCTCACCTCTTCTGGATCCTGTAACCAACCCCTTGACTGGCTGTAAGTTACCCCAGTATAAACCTTTTAACTGTGTGAAGTTGCCTTGTTAAATCCACCACATTACTACAGTTAAGAGATTGTCTTGAATCTCCAAACAGACTTTGAACTTTGGTCCTTTAAACAGTGTTAAGATGGTGAAAAAATATAGGGACTTTTGAAGTTGGAGTGAATGCAATTTTTGCATTATGATATGGTTACCAGCCTGTGGGTAGCAGGTTAGTGAAATGTGGTGGTATGAATAAGAATGGCTCCCATGCACTCATATATTTGAATACTTAGTCATCAGGGAGTGACACTATTTTAGAAAGATAAGGATGTGTGGCCTTGTTGGAGGAAAAGTGTGTCAATGATGGTGGGTTTAAGGTTTCAAAAAAATGCCAGGCCCAGAGTCTTTCTTTCTTCCTGCTGCCTGAAGATCAGGATGTAGAATTTTCAGCTACTTCTCTAGTAACACATCTGTCTGCTTCCCACCAAGATGACTAAACCTGTGAAATTATAAGCAACTCCAATTAAATGATTTCTTTTTTATGAGTTGCCTTTGTCATGGCATCTTTTCATAGTAATAAAACACTGAGTAAGGCACATGGTAAAATTATATATTATCAATTTTACTTGTAGTTTTAAACATGGTCACTTAAAATTTAGCATTATATATGTACATTATATTAATGTGCTTCATGTTATCCTTTCAGTGGGCAGTGAAACTTTACTTTCTGGAAAAAGATCAGATAGTTCAGCCATGGTAGATCATGAGAACAAAATTCATATCCTAAGAAGGTTAAAACAATTATTTAGATAGTCCTTGTACCATGGAATTCTGTCTTACTGAACTTTAGACACATGAATAAAAATAAAACGCTCCTGTGTTTATTTTTGCCATGATGTAAGAATATTGTTTAGACTTGTCTTACACACCCTAATATATCTCATTATATATGTGCATGCATGTGTGTATGTATGTATTTGTGAAAACATTCCAAAAGTTAAATATAAACAATGTAAAGTCTCAAATATTTTGGTACTGAGTACCCATGTTGTAGAGAATAGGAATTCTTTTGTTAAAATTACCATGTGAATATTAGCAGCAAATAAAAGCTTTGTGGATAATGTAGAAATGTGCTCTCTAGTTTACTTCAAATGTGAGAATGGCTTATCAGTGATTTCAGTGTCATTCTTGACAAATAGGTGAGAACAGTATGATAACAGGGTGAAATAAAATGGTAGAACTGTGGAAGTAATTCCAATAGTCATTAAGATTTTCACTTTTTTTAGTTGAACTGACTTCTTTTATAAGATCCTACTAGACCATCTTATTTTAGCAGGTGTTTTTTTTTTTTAAGCTGAGAAGAGAAATTGCTATTGAATTATTTACTGAAAATCACAATATTGATGTATTATAATTTTTCTTTTGAGAGGAAAAATTAGATCAGTAATAATGAAATATGTAGTCTATAAATGGTATGCTATATTGAAGAATTAATGAGTGCTTATAAAATTTCATGTTTGGAGAAAGTTTGCTTTTTCTGCATAGTAAAATTTATGGCCAGAAATATTCAGCACTATAATAAACCTCTTTTAACATTCCTGCACAAAATTGACATTCAACCATGTTCTAACAGCTCAGACACTGGCAATGTCTACAAAGATGCCACTGGAAAATATATATATAGTGCATAATTTTCATTTCTCTGCTGTCAGGGTAACATGTGTGCTTCATATGCTTTAGTGAAGTCTAGCAGTACAAATGTGTCAAAATATCATAAAAATTTGTCTTCTATGATTAACATATAGGATTTAGGATCATGGTATTTGGGATGTTTATCTCTGAGAAGGAAAAGAATTTATTCTTGGACAAATGTATATACTTAATATTTAACACATTTTTTCCTTTGGGAATTTAACAAAATGAATTCAGCTGAAGTTGTCATAATCTGATGTTTTAGCATTCCTCTGTATTTGTTTTTTGTTTGTTTGTTCTTTTAATCATCTCACTACTATACTTTGGAAAATTAACTTAAATTTTTTGGTTAAGGGATTTGGAAATCATATCCTTTATGGGAAAAATACTACCTAAACTTATATCCAAGACGATGTTTGCAAAGAAAGCTAAATAAAATTAATTATTTTATTAGTTGGCATGCTTTCATTGAGTGTGGCAAGAAATGCACTCTGTTTAATGGGAGCAAAAAAAATGTAGTCACTCACATTAATTGGAAGTTGAGAAAGGAAGTTGGTGTGCAATGGAGTGATGTGAATGAGATTGGTGGTTATTCTGTGACTCCTCTGCTTATTCTTGCCCCAGCTAAACCTCATTTCAAACTCATGCTTTTCATTCTGGCCATGGCCTTGAACTGCTGTGGGTCTCAGAAGTCAAAAAGTTTCACTAATAAACGACTTTTTTCTGAGTTATGAAACCATCTGCAGTTGCATTCTGTCTGTGTTAGAATAAGGTCTTTCTGTAGTTAGATGCTTCTGTAACACTGAGGAAGAAAGGAAAAGCCTGCTCTTCTTAGCCTCTCTGATGAAGCCACGAGATCTTGCTTTGTTAAATACCAAGTCCTTGACAAGAGATTGGTCTGCAACTTTTGACAAAACACCTTCACCCACATCAAAGTGCAATGGTTGTTTCAATAACATGCCCTTAATTAAATGAGGTATGAGCTGTGCTAACAGATGCTTTTACTCATGGAAAAACAATATGTATTGAAAATGTGGTGACAGACTTGGGCATTTGGTGGACCTTTTCTCAAAAATGAATTGCGTCACTTTATTGTACAAAAACATTTAGTCACACCCTAAAGACTAAGAATGCCTATATTACACTTATCAGAGACTTCTCATCATTTTCTTAAATGGTTCACAAATAAGGTGTATCCAGATAAAACTTGTAACCATTCCATCTGAGACTGTCCTCAGAAACCATCGTTCATCACACACTCTTCCCACTAATGATTACTGCCTGAAGTCCATTAATGTTTTAAAACAGAAAGAGACACATTATTAGTAGCATGATTTTTCAGCTTTAATAATGTGGACAATACTGCGTCAATGTAAGCAAGATGAAGCTTTTATTCGTTATCAATAATTATATTTGTAAAATGAGAAAAATAATAGTAACATTGTTCCAATGATAAACAATAAGTAGATTAATATTTATTTACAGGCAATCTGATACCCTTTCAACACCTTCTCAAATATTCTCTAGATAATAACAAAATAATCATAATGATGAAGCTGTTGGCATCATTGTTGGAATTTAAAACATCTAATTCATAGGGAAGGTGCAAATAAAATGACTTCTGTTAGCATTCCTCTGTAGTTCCTAAATATCACTATCTGCTTAAAATTATCATGGGTGTCCACCTTCCAAGCACCATGAAAGCAGAGTCCCTTCCCTAAAGTATTCTCTCCATATCCCAGTTGAGCTCTAGCACTTTAAATATGTAGATGTCAGAAAGCTATGGGCATGTGAAGTACTCAGTTATCTTTGTATGAGGTAAGAGCTTACTTGATTAGGTTCAAGATAAATATTGAAACAACAGAGAAATTGGCATGAGGCTACTTGGAGGTTTTAACAATTTTTCATATAGTTCATTATCAAATCCATACATTTACATGAAATTTTTTATAAGTAACATTTTACAAATAACATTTAAATTTGTTTTGAACAGATAAGGAATTCTTATAATTCAAAACAGGAAAGTTATACAGTGAACAATGTATCTCTCCCTTAGCCTCTGAACATTTGTAACTCTCTTTAGCCTCTGGTTTTAATCATATAGGTAAAGCTATTATTAAATCAGCTCCTATTCTCTTAGATTATGTGCCTTCACTTAGAATAAATTATATTCTTACTCTTTGTGAACAAGGTATCTTATTATAGGCACTATTCTTTGGACATGCCAAGTATTGCTAGTTCAGCCATGCTATTTCCACCTAATACACCTGGGGTCCTGCCCAATACCAGCACATGAGAATTTCTGTGTTCCAGCTTTTGTAATTATTTTATATAAATATGCTGTTACTTAGTCATATATTGACACTCAGATATTTCTAAATTCTACATTGAAATGAGTCATGCTATATTGACAATATTGTACATATTCTTGAACTAGTTCTTATACTCTTTAGTACTGAGAAAAAAACTGCTAGCCTAAAACATAAGAATTTTTATTTCTAGAGTTATTAGCATTCCTTTCTTTTATCCCATTTCTACATATTTATTGTGCACAGTTTAAGATTTCAGAGGACAATTTCCTTCAAATGTATCAAGTATATTTAAAATTAGTGCTTTTGTTTTTGATATTATAATACAGTCTCATCATTTCCCCCTTTGCTTTCTTCCCTCCAACTCTGCACATATTGCCCCCCCAATCCACTTCAGTGTATCATGTTTTTAAAACATACTCACCACTCTTACATCCTTTTCTCCCTTCTATACTCCTTCTTCTCCTTTATTTCTTACTTCTCTTCCTTCTCCTAGTCCCCTTTCTTCTCTAATATCACATATATAGAAAGATAGATGGGTAATGTGTCTACAAAACATATTGGATCTGCTAATGATGATAAACATGTTATTTTAGGCTTTGTGAGTTTATCTCATATCCTTTAGTTCGTTACATTTTATTTAATATAATGTTCAATTGAATTGCTTTATTAGAAAACATCATGATTTTATTCTTCCTGATAACTGAATCAAACTCCTTTATATGCATGTATACCACATTTTTCTTACCCATTTATCTGCTGACAGGCTCACAGTCTGATTGCTTAACTTGGCTACTGTGGATAATGCAGCAAGCATAAGTATTCTTATTATCTCCATGATGTGTTGACTTACGAGTAGTTCATGCATATACCAAGAAGTGGCCAAGCTCAGCCATATGGTAGCTATGTTTTCATTTATTTATTTTTACAGAAATTCAGTACTGATTTCCATAGTGGGTGGGCTAATTTAAATCTGAACTAGCAGTGTATAATGAATTCCTTTTGCTTACATCCTCAGATACATTTATAATATGACAACCATTCTGAGTGGCTGGATCAAATTTTTAATTTGAATATGTTGAATATTTTCCTCATTTGTACTTCACTTGTAAAGAACTATATGTTAACAATATTTGCACATTTATTGATTAGGTTGCTTTGTTTTTTACATATTCTGGGTACTACTTATCATTTGATGAACATAACAGCTAACAAAGTTTTTCTTCTATTTTGTAGAGTTCCTCTTCACTTGACTGTTTCCTTTGATATGTAGAAGCTCTTTAATTTCATGCAATCCCATTTGTCAATAACATACAAAATTAGCACCTTGTCTGCATACCAGTAGTAAACATGCTGAGAAAGAAATTAGTGGATAACCCCATATTTAATACCGTAAATAAATTTCCTGGGGAAGTCAGAACTGGTAAAGGCCACACCAGCCAGAAGAGGTGAGTCACTCACCTGCCAGTGAATCTGCACACCCCCAATTCTGTTGCCCTGGACCCTTCTCCGAGGCCCTTACCTTTCAAGCTCAATACCAGTCCACTACTGGGCCCTGCCCCCAACCCAAGCCAACTTCTGTCACTCAGGTGCAGGCTACACCAGTCAGAACTGGTGAGTGATCTGCCTACCCAAGGAACTGATCCACCTGACCAAACCTGGTTCTATTTCAAGGACCATTCCCACAGTCCATGGTGTCACAGGTCAAGGCAAGCCTCTCTACTGGGTCCTGCCCAACTCCAGCTGATTTCTGTCTTATAAACGCAAGTCACACCAGTCAAAACAGGGGCAAGTCATACCAGCTTGAACATATTTCAGCTACTCCAGAACAGATCACACCAGTAAGAACAGGTGCAGGCCACAATAATCAGTAGAACAGAGTCCCCCAGCTACAGCAAAGGCCAAGCTAACCACCAGAAGGCCAACTCCCAACTTGGACAAAGACTGGTTCCTAAATCATTGGTCACTGCCAGCCATCAGAAATACAGGCCACAATGACTAGAAAATCAAGGAGGAAATAGAAACCAAGGGACAAAACACCTATCCAACAGAGAAAAACTCAGAAATCAGAGAGTAGAACTAATCATCTCAAATATAGAACAAAGAAAGAATATTAAAAATTGCAAGGGAAAAGGGCCAAGTAACATTTAAAGGCAGACCTATGAGAATTATACCCAACTGCTCAATGAGACTCTAAAAAGCCAGAAGGGTCTGGACAGATACCTTGCAAAATCTAAGAGACCATGGATGCCAGCCCAGATTAAAACACCTACTAAAACTTTCAATTACCATAGATGGAGAAAACATGATATTTCATGGCAAAGTCAAATTTAAACAGTATCTATCCACAATTGCAGCCCTACTGAAGGTACTAGAAGGAAAACTCCATCCCAAAGAAGTTAACTACACCCATGAAAATGTATGCAATAGATAATCTCATAACAGTAAAATCTAAAGAACAGAAACACTCTCTCTCTCTCTCTCTCTCTCTCTCTCTCTCTCTCTCTCTCTCTCAGTCTCTCTCTCTCTCTCTCTCTCTCTCTCTCTCTCTCTCTCTCTCTCTCTCCTACCACCACCACCAACATAATAACTGTAATAAACAGGTCATTAGTAACTCTCAATATCACTAGACTCAATTCACAAATAAAAAGACACAGGCTAACAGAATGTATATGAAAACTGGATCCATCCTTCTGCTACATGCAAGAAACACACCTCAACATCAAAGACAGACATTAACTCAGAGGTTCAGAAGATTTTCTAATCAAATGGAACAAACAAGCAAGCTATCCTAATATCTAACAAAATAGTCATCCAACCAAAATTAATCAAAAGAGATAGAGAAGTACATTTCATGATCATTAAAGGAAAAATCCACCAAGATAACATCTCATTTCTGAACATCTATGCCTCAAATGCAAGGGCCCCTGTTGCTTGAGTTTTCCTGCCTGGCCCACGGTCAGGATAAATCTCTTTCACCTGCCAGTCCCACAGTCGCTCAGACCCAAGCAAGTAAACACAGAGACTTACATTGTTTACAAACTGTATGGCCGTGGCAGGCTTCTTGCTAACTGTCCTTATATCTTAAGTTAATCCATTGCTATAAATCTATACCTTGCCACATGGCTCGTGGCTTACCAGCATCTTCACATGCTGCTTGTCCTGGTGGCAGCTGGCAGACAGTGACTCCTTCTGCCTTCCTGTTCTTTTTATTCTCTCTGTTAGTCCCGCCTATACTTCCTGCCTAGCCACTGGCCAATCAGTATTTTATTAGCAACACATTTGCCATACAGAACATCCCACAGCAGGCCCCACATTTGAAAAAGAAACAGTATTAAAGCTTGAATCATACATTGAGCCCTACACTTTAATAATGGGAGACTTCAACATCCCACATTCACCAATGGACAGGTCATCCAGACAGAAACTAAACACAGAAATAATGGAACTAACAGACTTCAAGAGTTAAATGGACCTAACATATATCTACAGAACATTTCACCCAAATGCAAAAGACTATACCTTCTTCTCAGCATCTTAGGGAACCTTCTCTAAAATTTAACACATACTCTGTCACAACACAAGCAAGTCTCAACAGATACAACAAATTGAAATAACCCTCCATGTTCTATCAGACCACCATGGATTAAAGTTGGATTTCAAGACCTACGGAAACAACAACAAAAAGCCTACAAACTCATGGAAACTGAACAACTCTCTACTGAATTACCATTGAGTCAAGGAAGAAATCAAGAAAGAAATTAAAGACTGCCTAAAATCCAATGAAAATTAATGCAAACCATACCCCAACTTACGAAACACAATGAAAGCCATGCTAAGAGGAAAGTTCATAGCACTAAGTTACCACATAAAGAAATTGGACAATTTTCATACCAGTGAATTAACAGCACACCCAAAAGATCTAGAACCAAAAGAGGTAAACACACCCAAGAGGAGTGGAAGGTGGGAAATAATCAAACTGAAGGCTGAAATCAATAAAATTGAAACAAAGAGAACAATAAATATATTTAAAAAATCAATGATACCGAGAGGTGGTTCTTGGAGAAATTCATAAAGACAGACAAACACTTATCAAATAAACCAAAATCAAAAATGAAAAGGGGGATATCACAACAGACACCAAGGAAATCCAAAGAATCATCAGGTCATAGTTCAAAAACCTATACTCCACAAAATTGGTGAGTATAAAAGAAATGAAGAATCTTCAAGATAGGTATCATTTACTAAAGTTAAATCAAGATGAGATAAACAATTTAAATAGACCTATAACCCCTAAGAATCTAGAAGCAGTCATTGCAAATCTCCTAACAACAACAACAACAAAAGCCCAGGGACAGATGTTTTTAGCACAGAATTCTACCAGACCTTCAAAGAAAAGCTAATACCAATATTCCTCAAATTAATCCACAAGATACAAACAGAAGGAACATTGCCAAATTCATTTTGTGAGGCCAGAGTCACCCTGAAACCCAAACCGGACAAAGACTGAACAAAGAGAATTACAGACCACTCTCCCTCATAAATATAGATGCAAAAATACTCAATAAAATACTTGTAAACTGAATCAAGAACACATCAAAAAGTTTAATCACCATGATCAAGTGGGCTTCATCACAGAGACGTAGGTATGGTTCAACAAACAAATATGTCATTGTAATACACCATATAAACAACCTTAAAAAATAAACACATGATCATCTCATTAGATGCTAAAAAAGAAGGCTTTTACATGGTCCAACACATGTTCATGATAAAAATCTTAGAGAGTTCATAGTTACAAGGAACATACCTAAATATAACAAAAGCAGTATACAGCAATATTTAAATATGTAGCCAATATTTAATTATGTAGAGAGAAACTCAAAGCAATTCTATTAAAATCAGGGATAAGACAAGCTGTACACTCTCTCCATATCTATTCAAAATAGTACTTGAAATTTTAGCTATAGCAATAAGACAACTAAAGGAGATCAAGGGAATATAAATTGGAAAGGAAGATGCTAAAGTATCTCTATTTGCAGATATGTTAGTATACATAAGCAACCCCCAAAATACTACCAGGGTACTCCTACAACTGATAAACATCTTCAACAAAGTGGCTGGATACAAAAATAACTCAAGAGAGCAGTAGCCCCACTACATGCAAATGATAAATGGGCTGGGGAAGAAATCAGGGAAACAACACCCTTCACGATAGCCACAAATAATATAAAATACCTTGGTCTAACTTTAATGAAGTAAGTGAAAGTCCTATGTGACAAAATACTTGAAGAATGAAATTGGATAAAATATCAGAAGATGGAAAGATTGTCTATGCTCATGGGTCAATAGCACAGCAAAAATTACCAAAAACAATGTACAGATCCAATGCAATCCCATCAAAATTCCATCACAGTTTTCAACAGATCTTGAAAGAACAATACTCAACTTCATGTGGAAAAAAACAAAAACAAAAAACAGGATATCTAAAACAGTACTGTACAATAAAAGTATTTCTGGAGGTATCACCATCCCTGATTTTAAGTGCTGCTACATACCACTACTACAGAAGGACACCATCAAAAGGAGAAAATGGCAGCACACAGAATGGGAAAAGATCTTCAAACCCACAGCTGACTGAGGGATAATATGCTTATATAGAGAACTCAAGAGACTAGACATCAAAAAAAAAAAAAACAACAAATAATCCAATGTAAAAAAACAATGGGAGGGATACAGATCTAAATAAAAAATTCTCAACAGAGGGATCTCAAATGGCCAAGAATCACTTAAAGAAATGTTTAACATCCTTAGCCATAAGGGAAATGCAAATCAAAACTGCTTTGTGATTACATCTTACACCAGTCAGAATGGCTAAGGTCAAAAACACAAGTGAAAGCTCATGATTGCTGGGTCCTGCCTGACTATCACACAGTCTTGAATGGAGGAGTGAGGATTAAGAAATAATAGATATGAAAAATAGAGATATATAGGATATAAAAGAAAAAGACAGACACAGAATAGTATCAGAAGGTCTCTGGTTCAATACCACAGTCACCCTGAGTCTGCCTCAAAGGTCCTTCTATACACGAAGCAGGGGAGGCAAAAGACCCCCACTCTCAAGGAAACCATGGTTCAAGTTACAAACAAATGCAAACACCTCCTTGATTCTCAAGACACCTGTTAACCACACCCTTGGCCAAACATTTTGCCATCCAGCCCCACAGGGTAAAGACAAGCTTGAACTCTCTGACCCTGAGCCATGATGGAAATCAAGCCACAAAGCCAGAGACTTTGTGAGCTCCCACACATGCTGGATAGGATGTGGAGCAAGGGGAACACTCCTCTACTGCTGGTGGGAGTGCAAACTTGTACAACCACTTTAGAAATCAATATGGCAGTTTCTCAGAAAATTGGTATCTACCTCAGGATCCAGCTATATCACTCCTAGGCATATACCTAAATGAGGTTTCATCTTATCTCATTGACAGTTGCTCAATCATGTTCAGTGCATCTTTATTCATACTAGCCAGGAACTGGAAACAAACTACATATCCTTTAACTAGAGAATAAAGAAAATGTGGTACATTTACACAGTGGATAATTACTCAGATGTTAAAAAATAACATTGTGAAATTTTCAGGCAAATAGATGGAACTAGAAAAGATTATCCAGACTGGGGCAACTCAGATCCAGAAAGAGAAACAGTGTATGAACTTCCTCATAAGTGGATATTAGCTGTAAAGTAAAAGAGAACCATACCACAATCCCCAGACCCAGAGAAACTAAGTAACAAGGAGGGCTCAAGGGGACTATTTATGAAGTTCTCTGTGAAGTGGAAATAGAATTGACATTGCCAGTGGATGGGGGGGGGCTCTGGAAGGGATGGTGGTGATCAGAAAAGAGGGATCAGATGAGGAGAGGGTGGATGGAGAGAGTACTGGGGAGACAACAGGAAATGGGGGCATCTCTGGGTTGAGCTAGAAACTGCGGGCAATGGAATACCCCAGCAATCTACAAGGGTGAGTCTAGTAAGACTCCTAGCAACAGGGGATACAGAGCCTGGACTGGTCATCCCCTATTCCAGTGGAGGGACTGGGACACCAATCCAGCCACAAACTCTTTGACCCACAATTTGCAATGCTTACAAGATGTGCTGGGGTGAGAATGGTACCAAAACTGTGAAAGTGACCAACGAATGACTGGCTGAGAGGGCGCTCTTTCCTGTAGTCCAGGACCCAAAGGCAGGATACCCCAGAGACCTAGTATAGAAACAATAAGAAAGTAAATGAGATGATTCCTACTGATATTCTGCTCTATTCATAGATTGTTTCCTAGACCAATGGTCATCAGAGAGGCTTCACCCAGCAACTGATGGAAGAAGATGCAGAAACTCACAACTGAACATTAGGCTAAGGTTGGGGAATCCTGCTGTAGACGGGCCAGGAAGGATTGCAAGAGCCAGTGGGATGAAGGGTTCCACAAGAAAACCCACAGAATCAACTAAACTGGGCTCACAGGGGCTCACAGAGACTGAACTAACAACCAGGGAGCCTGCACGGGACTGACCCAGGCCCTCTGTATCTATGTGACAATGGCATAATTTGGTCTTCTTGTGAGACTCCTAACAATGAGAGCAGGGACTGTCTCTGGCTCTGTTTCCTGCTTTGGGGACCCTTTCTTTCTTCCAGATTGCCTTGTCCAGCCTTAATAGAAGAGTAGGCTAGTCTCAATGTAACTTGATGTACCATGGCTGGTTGATATCCATGAGAGGTCTGCCCACATCTGAAGACAGACAGGAGAAGGAAAGGATGGTGGGTACAGAGGGGAGGTGGGGGTAGGAACTGGAAGGAGAGAAGGGTAGAGAAACTTTGGTTGGGTTGTAAAAACAAAAATAAATAAATAAACGAGCAAAAGTTTATTTAGAATAAACCAAACTAAATAAGCTAAAGACTCCTACAGCAACAATTTTATAACACTGAAGAAATAAATTGAAGAAAATACTAAAAGATTAATGATTTCCAATTATACTTAACATATATCTAGGTATGATTTTGCAGTCAGTGTAGACATTAATAGATATTTTTATATAGATTTTGTCAAGTTCTTTGACATTATTCCAAGTCAGTGTTTTCTGTCAGACACATCTCAGAGTCACTTGGTGCTACTCTATATTCAAAGAATAGAGTAAGTATTTGTTGGGGGTTCTAGCTCACATTCTATTATACCTATCCATTGGAATAAGATAAGTTTATACTGTATGACCTTAATAGTTTTAATGATCTAGGATTGAAAGCAGATTATTACAGCTGTTACCTTTTATTTACTTCAGTAATGTTCTAATACCATGAATTTAGTCATTTATACCTGTTCTGACTTAAACCCATTTGAGAATCCTACTTGTAAAAATATTATACATACAACAAAGGTGTTATGCTGGCTAGATATTTTGCCAATTTATCAAAAACTCAGGTCATCTTGGAGGAAGGACTACTAATTGAGAGAGTGTTTCTATCCAGTTGTTTGTAGACAAGTCTTCTGGGCACTTTCTTGATAGACGAGAGAAGACTGACTCCAAAAACACACCCTTGGGTTGTTGTTCCTGTGCACTACAAGTAAGAAGGCTGAAAAAGCCATGAGAAGTAAGCCAGTAAGCAGCCTTTCTAGATGGATTTTGCATCAGTTCCTGCCTTCAGATTCCTGCCTTGAATTCCTGACCTGAATTCACTCAGTGATGGAGCATGAACTGAAATTTATAAGCTGAAAAAATGCTTTCCCCTGCAAGTTGATTTTGGTTATGGTGGTTTTTTTCTTTTTCTTTTTTTTGACAGCAATGGAAACCCTAACTAAAATAGTTATAAAGTAAATTATATGTTCACAGGGTTTTATAATTTTATAGTAAAACAGCATGATATTTATTATTGACTGAATGGTATGATCTATAATCCATTATCCAACAACTTTGTACTGGTACATGTCTGAAACTTCGTGTACATCATTTCATTAAACTGCAGTATAATTGGGATATTAATATTAAACCTTTCTTACTTATCTATTTATGTATAATATAACTTATCTGTGATTCACAATTTGTCTGAAAATGTGGAATAATTTAGATCCTTCTGTATATTCAATATTATCACCAATCACAGAAAATGTTTCCCAAAATACTAATGAGTAAAGAAACCTGAAAACATTTTTTAAAATAATATGTTCAGATTTATTAAAGTAATAAAGCTAAACCTAGCATTCCTGAAATGAGAGTAGGTTGTTATTAAAAAAAAATCTTTGAAATAGAATTTGGAGATATTGAGAAAAATAAGATGATTAGAAATTTCACACACATTGTAGAAAATAATAACAAGGGATCTAGCCTTTTAAAAACATCTACAAAACCATCAGAAGTGGTTAGAAAATGGAAGATTAAAAATTAACACAAATTTATGAATAAATTCCTTTAAAATGAACTATATCACTAGGGATAATGAAAGCAGCAAAGCCTTACATTTTTGATAACTGAAAAACTGCATGTACCCCACTATGAAAAAAAAAACAGAATAAATGGAAAAACAAAATATAGTATTTCTTACCAGTCATGCTAATAAATATAAGAATAGCAATTTGGAAGTGAACAAAGGTAAGGTTAAAATAACATTAGTTATACTATTAACATTCAATGAGTATTCACAAAAGATATTAATCATTATCAAGACACCTTTCCAATTACTTGAGAAATAAATTTACTACATAGTATTAACAAATGTGTTAAGTATATGATTTTTACTGATATAAACTTTAGGATATTATTTGATGTTATCCAAAACAATCCCTATGAATATATATATGCTGTGGAATAATCTTCTTGTACACTGTAAAGATTTGTCACTCGAATTGATTTAATGAAACACAGATTGGCTAGTAGCCAGGCAGGAAGTATAGGTGGGGTGACCAAACTAAGAATGTTGGGAAGAGGAAGAGCAGAGTCAGGAGTCATCAGCCAGACACAGAGGAAGCAAGATGAGAATGCCATACTGAGAAAAGGTACAAGCCACATGACTAAACACAGACAAGAATTATGGGTTAATTTAAGTGTAAGAGCTAGATAGTAATAAGCCTATGCTACCAGCCAAGAATTTATGATTAATAGAAGCCTCTGTGTGGTAATTTTGGAAGCGGCTGCTGGGTATTTGGGAGTTGCTGGTGGGACGGAAACTTCCACCTCCACATATGGAAATAATATAAAATGTGTTAGATATCTTTTCACATACATACATGTCTATGTGTGCAATCCTGCATTGATTACTGATAAAGTACACTGAGAATGATGCTCTCACTGACCTGCCTGCTATGAGAACATAGGATTCTCACATACTCAGGATGTGCTATGATGAACAGATTTTTTCTACGTTCAACTTGGCTATGCTTTCAAAAGTGCTTAGTTATTTTCAGATTAGCACGTCCTGTTTATTTTCATGCCTTTTAATGAGTGATTCTTGAATCACTTGAATAACCCAAAATTAGTGATAAATTTTTCATTCTGTTTGTTCTTCCTATTATGTAGGAAAGATATTTGGCTTTGACCAGGATTATTATAGTGTCTGCAGCCTGAGAATACACTGTGTGCCTGGTCTGAAGGTCATTAGAAGTCTCTCCAAATGTTACATCAACCTTTCTCAAAATTCTATTACTCTTACCTCTTTACTGTAGTAGGACTTTCATTGGCATTTTGTGACTGTCCTTGTTGTCTACAGCATGACAATGGTGGAACAGGCCTGCCTGGCAAATGAGCAGTAACAACACTGATTTCACATGATTTAACATTTTGCTTTCCAGGTTAGTTAGTTGATAGTCTCTATTTGGCATCAATGAGAGTGAATTTTTATATGTTTATGAGTTATGCACAATAAAATACAAGATTAAACAAGTCCTAGAGAAATCCGGGAACAGTAAATGAGGCTATTGCCGAAGAATCACAGCATAATGCTTCAGAGCAAACCATTTTAATTCCTTCTTCCCCAGAGAAGCACACATCAATTGCTTAGCCATGAAAAATACAAGTAATATTTTATAGAATAAATAAGATACATCTATGTATTAAGATATATATATATATATATGCAATTAATAAAAAGGATCCATGAATTTGAAAGACAACAAGGAGGAGTGTCTGGGATTGTTTGAAGGGAGGAGAGGTGGCGGGAAATGATGTAATTATATTAATTTCAAAAATACGATAATTAAAAAAACAAGGAGTTTATTTTAAATAAAAGTAAATGTAGTACAGTAGGTATACAAATCATTACTATAGCCATTCATTATTGTTGTCAAACTTTTGAGACTGAAAGTTCTCTTCAAATAAACTATACTTCAAATGCACTTTACAGAAACTGAGGAGAGGATCAAATGATCAATCCTAGTACAATTCTCCTAAACTATCAGCTACTGGAAACATATCCAAAGATGTTAGAATGCTTCATAGAAATTTAAGAGAGGAAAATAAATCAGTGTTTGAAACATCATTGGCTGTAGAAAAAATGAAGGACAAAGTGAAGTGGACAATGACCTTGAATATGAAACCAGTCCATGACGAGATGTTTGGGCTTCTTATTGGTTCCTTAGTTCTTAAGCAGAAAGAGATGTGACCTTAACGGAGGACTCTGAAAATAACAGCAATGGGCTGTGTAGCAACTACTTCTTTCTTCCACTTAAAAAAAAAATAGTTCTAAGCTCAGAGTTAAAATGACCTCTTTCTTGTCTTTATTCTTTGTAGTTAATTTACCTTAGAAATCTCAGATTTGTTCTCATATAATAATTAATGAGTATTTTGCACTGATCAAATATGTGTGATATATTATATGACAGGCAGCAGTACAGGGTTTATGACAGATACACAAATAACTTATTGTTCCATGGTTGTATGTCAGCTAGAATGTTAGTAGGTGACAGGAAGTGTCAAAGTGCTTTATAGCTTTGTAGGCAGTTAGTATAGTATTTGTGGTTCATCAAAGATCATTGGATAAATCTATGGGAAACAACAGTGTGTGTTTTTATGTGTATGTGTGTTCAGCATTTTTGTTCAGGGAGAGTTCAATAAAAAAGAAACTGATTAAATAAAGTATGGTATAAATGCCTAATGAGAAATAATATTTCAAACAACAAAAAAGAGTATCAAGTAATGGGACAGAATGGTCAAAGTGTTATATTAAAAAGTAGATAGCAATTTATAATATGTGTATGATAACCTTGACGATGCAGCAGTGGCATGCATACCTTGGTAGTAACCAACAGCTCTCTGATTAGCCTTAAGACTTGCTTAACAAGAGGAAAATTATACCTGCTACTGGAAACATCGACAGTTACCCAGGGCTACTGAGGTCATTAATCTTGGAGGAGAATCTACAATCACCACTTTACTAAAAGCAGAATCAATAAATATATTCTAAATATTTGTTCTTATATCCAGTAATAAGTGTAGCCATCATCCTTCATTGAGGAAACTTCTTTGGAGACCACTACAGAAAACCATAATCAATTAAAATGCAGAGTTGCAGGATCCAGTCCCAAGGGATACATCGACAAAATACCTCCTGCACCTGAGGCTCACAGAATGTCGTAGGAGAGGGGGCAATAAGATTATTAGATCCAGAGGATCAGGACGTTTCCCGTGAGACTGTGTCTTCTAGTAATGTCAGAGTTATACCCAGAGGGTCTTAGCAAGGTGACTGCCTAAAAACCAGCTGATCAAGGACAAAAATAGTTTCATCAAACTGCATATGGGAAAGACTGAAGCCTCAGTCTCCACAAAGAACTACAAGCAACTAAGAAAACCTGTGAGTGGGGTAAGTAGCCTTTTCCAGGGAAGAACACACAAGTTGCTTAACCAGTGCCAATTGTCAGCATACATACAAGTAACATTTTACAGACTGAGTAGGGATATGTATGTAATGACAATCCAAAAAAGAGGCCATGTATTTGAAAGAGAGCAAGGAGTGATATATTGAAGGGTTTGGAGGGAGGAGGGGGGGAGGGAGAACTGATGTAATTATATTATAATCTCACAAAACTAGAAAACAAAAGAAAACTAGATATAACAGTTTTGTGATTGATTTTGTTTTGTTTTGTTTTCAAGATGGGTCTCTCTCTGTAGCTCTGGATATCCTGGAACTTGCTCTGTAGACCAATGGGCTGGCCTCAAAATTGGAGATCTGCCTAACTCTGCCTCCTGAGTGCAGGGATAAAAGGTGTGCCCCACCAGCACCTGGCCAATTGATGTAATGTCAATTCTTAAAATACAAATGTGTAAATGTAAATCTATGTAAACATTGGCCTGGAAGTTTCTATGTATGTGTGAATATATATGTATATATACATATATACACATATGTGTATTATATATGCAGTACATATGTGTGTGTGTTCTGCTTTTCATATATTTTCTGCTTTTCAGGAAAATATACTCAGATGGAAAGGTCAAATTGTTCAAATCCTCCTCTATCTGCTTTTTCAAAAGACCAGATTTAATTCATAACAGTTATTCCTAATGTTCTTATATTGAGCTGGGAAATTAACAAGCAAACATCTCTAATGTGGACATTTAAAAATTATACTTGAACATATGCTCCTTCTGAGCTATTTTGGATTCTCTATAAACAAGAAATATATTCGTCTAGATTAAAAATCACTGCAGAATGCTTTTAATAAACCCAGAATGGTCTGTGATTAATCATTTCATTCAGTCTTCACACTTTCAGCATTTATTTCCACTTCTGATGATAAAAAGACACTTTATTTCACTGATTACAGGAACAGGAAAGGAAGCAGGAGAAAACAGAGGCAGAGGGGATAAATGGCGAGCTAAAGGACAGCTTGAGTGTATGTATTTTAATCTGGCAGTTGTCTTGTATAATTCTTTTGCCAAAAGACTGGTAATTTCACACAAAATTTAAATATTGTAGCAGCCACCCAACTTAAACATTTGGCAAATAGTTATCCTATTTTAAAAATAAAAAATATTTCTCAAGTGCTTCTGTTTTCAAAATACTGTCTCACGCTACTCTTTATGTTTAGTTAATCAAATTTTCTTCAAATTTGGGAACATAGACACATACACATATACTACACACATACATAGACATACACGCATATACACATATAAATACATAAATATACAACACACATACATACATACACACACACACACACACACACACACACACACACCATATTCCTTCTTTAAAACCATTGGTTTATGCAATTAGTTACCAGTGAAAGAAACAATTTTCTTTACAATACGTTTTTTTCCCTCCCTCTCCTCCTTCCTTCCTTCCTGTCTCTGCCTTCCTACCTCTCTCCTTCCTGTCTTTCATCCCTTCCTCTCTTCCTTTTAAAAAAGAAGTTATCCATAACCACTAAAACATATAGAAAGTATACACAAGAGAAGCACATTACTTGATAAGAAATATATTTCTAACAGAAAAGCTTGAGAAAATGTAAAAGTTCTTTTATATTTTCCTCAATTAAAAAAATAAAGACTAATACTCATTCTTCACAGGAACATGGAAACTTTCACTTTTAAATATGAATTGTCCCAAAAGAATATTTGTTAGATTAAAGTGGCTTTAGGCACCATATTCCCAATCCTATAGTTACTGTTTGTTATTACTTCTATCCTCTGATATTAGAGAAAAAAATGTTTAAAAGGAAAATTATGTGGGAGTGTTACAGGTATACAATCTGCCTGTCCCACTTGACTATGTTACTGTCAAATCTAAAATAATTTCTAAAATTACTAAGACATTTTCTGCCAAAGGCCTGATTTCAAATTGTTATCAAACACTGATGGACATGCTTGGTGTTGTTCACTGAAGCATAGCAACAAAAATTTAGTTTATAAATATGAAAAAGTGTTCACATACAAGTAATCAATATTTGAATTCATTATAACTTGCTTAGAGAAGAGATAATCAAATAAATTAAATACAATATGTTTTTAAAAAATCAGTTGGATATTTTTCCTTTCTGAATTACATGCTTTTAACAGAATAAACAATTTTCACAACCTTGATCAGTTGCCTTTTATAGTAAGAGCATCAATTATGAAAGTATTCTCATGAACTGCTAATTATTTCTCCGTTTCCTCATTTGTTACAAAAAGCCTGGTTTAACCTAAATTCCTAAGTAAAGTAGGAAATACAGCTCATCATAGATGCTAACCCAGTACAGAGCTTTGAAAGTAAATGACTACATTCTCTTCTAATGTGTTCCTAAGTAAGTGGTGCTTGCTTGAGCTTCAGAAAACCTCATTTTTACGGACTTTCCCAGTGCTCTGAGAAGAATTGGAATTTGATCCTCTGGACATGCAGATTTGGAAAATCATGAGAGCAAAAGAAGGTTAACAACCAGTTAGGGCTGTTGTCACTTTTCACTGTGAATTTCTTTTCACCATAGTTAGCATGTGAGTATGGATATGTGCCAAGACATAACTGTGTTATACATATATTTATTATTGGTTTTAATGTACATATATAAGTAGTTACTTTCAAATCTTTATATAGTTCATTAGTACCAGTTGTTCAAACATGACTCAATGTGTAGAGTATTGAGGTGTAATGATATTAATAGATTCTAGCCATCTAATACTTAAAGTATGCTAAGATCTCAAAAACTGACAGTATGAAAACAAACAGCAATAAATTAAAGATGGACCATAGACATAAACAGAAAGTTCTCAACAAAAGAAATACAGATGATTAATAAAAATTTAAAAATTGTTTAATGACATTATCTGTTGGTTGGTCTCTGTGACCACCACAGCCCAAAGACTAAGGGTCCATGGCAGACAAAAAGGAAGTTTGCTTCAACACCAGTAAGTAGCCAGTGTTGGTTTAAACATCCAGAGTCTGACCTGGGTAGTTTGTTTTAGGAATATTTAAGCCCAGTACAATTTGGTAAAACCTTCCTGGAAATAATTAACTGAATACCATGTCATAATAAAGCTTAAGATATGACTATGCCAAAATTCTTTGTAAAGTACATATGACATCTTCCATACCAACGGGTTCTATAAATGACTACATGTGACACATTCCATAAAGAAAGGTTCTATAGCGTGACAAGCTTACAATAAGGGGATGTGGGTGCATCAGGAGCAGTATTGGACACACAAATAGCACAAAAAGTTCACAAGGCTATTAACAGTGTCCACTCCCAGTCTTCCAGTCGATAACAGGATATATGTTCCTCCTTCAAAGGAACAACCCTGTGCGTTTAAATTCCTGTTTCCCTTAGTGATTATCTGCTAGCACAGAATGTCAGGTGCCTCCTCCAATTTGACACTTGGGAAATGCAAAGTCAAACTGGTTTTAGATTCCAGCTCTTATCCCTACCCCCCACCAGTTGTAACACTTGGAGAGCAGGCTCTACACCTTGCCTGGGCAATACAATAGAGCAAATCCCATTGGTAGAGGTGTGGGTAAGTAAGCTCTGAGGTTGTGAGCATGGGATAGCTGTCCCCTCTACTCATCTGTGTAGGGGAGGTATGGGCTGGAGAGACTTGTCCCCTGCACCAGCATCAATGCCTGAGAGAGCTGAGAGAGCTGGCTCTGAGGTCTTTAGAGTGGAAGATCTAGCTCCATACTTCAATAGCTGCAGCACTCTGGAGAGCGGACCCTACACATTGCCTGGGCAGCACAGTAGAGCTGGCCCTGAAGGTGTAGGTGTGAGAGAACCAACCCTGAGGATGTGAAAGCCAGAGAACTGGCCCCACCCCTTGCTCATTGAAGCAAGGAGTGAACTAGTCAGGGCAATGCTGGAGAGCTCACCCTGGTGATGAAGACAGGGGAGAGCTGGCAGGCTGACCAACCCTGTAGCTACCTTGGCCCAGAATCAGATTTATGTATTGGCCCATCCCAACATCATGGGTGTGTTGGGGGAGGGGGATGTGGGGAAGGTCAGTCCTGTCGGCCCAGGGCTTCTGGATCTCCACAACACAGGGCAGCAACAGGATGTCCAGGGAGAATCCTAGTGAGGGACCAGCATTGATGATGCAACAGAGACCAGGGGCCTCGAACCAGACCATTGATTCTTCACAATAAACATAAGCATGTAAAAATATATGGATAAAAGGGTTTATTAGGTGACTCGCTATGTTACACCACAGCTTTCATGATGAGACTTTCTCCTTCTTCCTTCTTTTTCTTTACCTCTTTTTCTCTTAAACTTTATTTATTTATTTATTCATTCATTCATTTTGGAGTGGGGAGGGAGATGAGTGGGATCAGGAGGCATGGTGTGAAAGACATAAAGAACAAATTAAAAAAAGAAAGAAAAGGATTCCATCTCATTCAAGTTAGAACGCCTATCCTCAAGAAAGCAAATGAGAACAAATACCGGCTAGAGTATAGGGAGAGGGGAGACCTTATTCACTGTTGGCAAGAGTGTAAATTAGCACAGACACTATGGAAATTAGTGTGGGGCCTTCTCAAAAAGCTAAAAGTAGAACTCTTGGTGACCTAGCTATACCACTCCTGGACATATACCCAAAGGACTCTAAACTCTACTTGTATCTTCAAGTTCATTTCTGGTCTATTTACAATATGTAGGAAATTAATGAGCTTCGAAGTCCATTAAATGATGAACTGATTATAAAAAAATGTGGTTCATATACTTAGCATTAAAGAGAAATTGTAGTTCCATGCAAACAGATGAACTAGAAATTAGTACATTGAGGTAACCCAGGTCTGTAATGCTTTTGCTCATGAATGCGGAGGTCAGCTCCAAATTTTAAGATTTGTATTTCATTTGGAGTGTTGCAGAAACCAAGAGCAACAGGACAGGAGAAGAACTGAAAGTCACGGTGGGTCTTACAGCTCATATAACAGGAAAGCAGAGGGAAAGTCTAGATACTGGTTGAGGTGGAGAAAAGAGGGAATGTTGTAGGGCATGGGGGGGAGGCGTCAAGTAAACTCAGAATGTATACAAAAATGCATTTAGAAAACTACTACTTTATAAACTAACGAAAGATATCATTAAAAAATTTCCATAGTTGCCTGTAGATCTTTGTCCCGGCTTGAGGTCCAATCAGCTTGCACTTGTCCACATTAGCAGCACATCTATTGGTACTGTTCTTGTTCGGTCACCTCTAGGAAAGAGCATATGAACTGGTTAGCCAATAGGAAGTGGCCAACTCTGAAAACACACACACATACACACACACACACACACACACACACACACACGCACACACGCACACACGCACACACACGACTATTAAATGTTTATTTTATTTTATTTTATTATTATTTTTTGCCTGAATGCTGTTTATTGAAGGAGGGAGGAGGTCTTAAATACAGGCTTACAGCACAATGGGAGAACCCCAGAGGGCAGAAGTTCCCTACCGATGTTTTATAATCTTGCATCTAAGCTGTTAACACACATTATGCCAGATACACAAAGAACTTCCCTTAAGCATTCAGGAGGGTGGAACCTGGCAGGGAATTAGCATAGGGAGGATATCAAGGTCAAGGTCAGCAAACAAGGCAACAGTTACCCAAAACGGGGGCCAGGGCCCTACAGGTCCCCCTTTTACTAGAAAATGAGCTTCTGACTTAGGTTGCATGGGATGTCAGCAGGTCACTTTACCTGTCATGGAGATGTCTGCCCAGGCCACACAGGCGCTCTGTCTTAGGTTGGTGAGTGCTGCCCAGGCACTACCCATCTCTGAATACTCATTATCATACAGGCTCAATTGTGTGTGAGCTGCAGAGTTAACTGTTGCCAAAGATCTCAAAGTGGCGCTGGGCTTGCAATCTGTGTGTTCAACACAGAAAAGACCAACAGAAATCCTAACCCACCCATAGTCAGTAGGCTAAAGACAACTGAGCCATTCCCTTCCTTAACAAGCCTTATTGCAAATTGGAGTCCTTGTAAGATGGTATCCCAAAAGCAAATGGATCTTGAGTTTATAAATTTATAATTTTCAGAGCCAATTGAACTCATACTACTATTAAATGTTAAAGAAAAAGAGATCTTGAATTTAAAGACTGAAAGACAGGAAGGAGGAGACACATGGGAGGGATTGCAGGGGGGTAAGGGAAAGGGGAAATGATTTAATTATATTTTCATCTTGAAAAGAGAAAGAAGAGTTTGCACAGAGGTACTACTGCTTTGCAAGAGCCATTGACTTTAAAGAGAAATCTCTGAGTCAGGTACAGGATACCATCAGACATGTTGTTGACAGGGAAGCCCCATAGACTGCTCAACCAGTAGAGCAAATACTGCCTTTGTTCTTGGCTACCAACCAAAACTAGATAGTAAAATCTGATTGCTGAAAACTTCAAATTCAGGACTCAAGAAATCAAGCTGGAACTGAGCTGGAAGTTTCATTCCCGCTGGCTAGCATGTGACATACCACAACAGGCATCCAGGAGAGAGAATTCAGCTATGGACCTCATGCTTCAATATTGTCTCACCAGTCAAGAGGTACCCATCAATGCCATAGTGACATCACTGGTTTGAGGATACGAAATTTCTTTCTGATTGGATCTGAGATCTACTCCATGGGAGGAATATAAGCTTGACACTGTAAACTTGGTCAGAAATTCATCACTGAGGAGACTAGAGACTCTGGGGGGAAATCCACTACTGGTGTTTTGCCAAATGGCATGTAGTCAAATTGCCTTCTAAATATGTATGTTTGTTCCCACAGATCAGTGCTGTTTTCAGCACATGTCAGTGGAGTGTTTTTTTTATGCCAGGGGACAAGGTTAATTCAGAGACTCAAAACTGGTCAAAGTGCTGAGAATAAGCAACTGCAAACACATTTCTGTGGGGGGGGGGGGGAGGGGGGGGGGGGGCATGTGTTGTGTGTGCACACACACACACACAAATGATAAAATAAAGATAAATAAAATTTATATTCTACATACAAAGAAAAATATGAGTCTTTTGTATTTCTTTCATGTGGCTTGTTTAAAATGATCGTCTCTATCTATGTACATCCATTTTCTTTCAAATAATCTCATTATTCTTTACAACGTTCTAAAACACCATTGTGTATAGATACCACATTTTTCTTTATCCTTTCATCTGGTAATGGGCATCTGGACTGTGTGTGTACCTTGCTTATCACGAATAGTGCTGCAATCAGCATGGATGTGTATGTCTGATGGTGATATACTGAGTTGGATTTCATTATGTATACATACCCAAGGGTGAGGTAACTGAATAATATAGGAGTTGTATGCCAGGGTTTTAGAGAAAACCCATGCTGATTTCGATTGTTGTTTCCTTGACTTGCACTCCCCAGCCAGATAGAATTGTCCTTCATCATTAGACACTGTGGAACATTTGCTATTTTATTCTGTTTGTTTTTTGAAAAGAACAATTCTAACCAGGGTCAGATAGAATGCATTTTTAATTTGCCTTTTCTGGATGACTAAATATGTTAGTTACTTTTCAGATATCTATTGACATTGATATTTTTTTCTTGGAGAACTGCTTATTCAATTCACTTGTCCATCTATTTCATTGGATTTCTTTCATATTTAATTCTTTCTGTTCTTCACAGATTCTACATATTAATCTTCTGTTAGATGAATACCTCCTTATGATTTCTTTGGCTGTCCAGAGTCCTTTTTCTGTTATGTGGACTTTAAAGTTGATTTTTCTGTTTCTATAAAGAACTTTATTGGAATGTTGATTAGCATAACACTGAATCTGAAGACAGATTCTGGCAGCATGACTACTTTTACAATGTTAATTCTGTCAGTAGAAGAAGGAATTTGTTCCATACTCTTGCATGTTTTTCAATTTCTTTAAAATTTTCACTATAGAGGTGTCTTGGGTTTGATTGATGACTGACATGGAAGGGCCTAGCCTACTGTGGGTGATGCAGTCCCTGGGTAGTTAGTCATGGGGTAGATAAGAAGGCAAAGTGAGTAATCCAGTAAGCAGCACTCCTCCATGGATGCTGCTTCAGTTCCTGCCTTCGGGTTCCTTCCTGGAAATTCCATTCTGCTTTTCTTCAATGGACCATAGTCTCGAATACATAGGAACAATAAATCCTTTCCTTCCCAAGTTACTTTTGGTCAGGGTATTTTATCACATCAAAAGAAACCCAAGACAATTTATTTTAAATGTGTTTCTGCTCTTCCTATTTTTTAAAGCTTCTATTGTGAAGGAAGGCTGAATTTGGTCAATGCCCTGATCTGCACCTATTGAAATGATCATATCATTTCTATCTTTGTATTTAGGTATTGTACTATATTTATGTTTATGCATGTTAAACATTTTTTGCATCTCTAAAATTAAACTAACTTTATCATGTTGTGTGTTCCTTTTAGTGTCTATTGAATTTGGCACTCAAGTATTTTATTGAGAATTATTGTGTGTATGTTTGTTAGGAACAATGATCTATAATTTTCTGTTTTCATTATTGTATACTTACTAGGTTTTAGTATAGAGTTCATTTAGTATAGAATAAGTTTGAAAGTGGTTTATTCATTTTTAGGTTATGAAAAAAATTGAGGAATGGTCTTTAAAGTTCTAGTAGTATTCAATATTCTATCTAGGGTCTAAATTTTTTGTTGGAGGAATTTTCTTATTAATACTTCAAACTTGTTGCTTATCATTAATAGGTTCAAATAGTGTATATTCTTTTTTCTATTGAAGATTTTTACCATGTGTACATGCATACTCGTATCTATGTGTGTTGTGTAAATGTGCTACATGTGTGTCAGGTCCCAGTGAGGTCATAAGAGAGTATATAAAGCCCTGGAGCTGGGGTTTAGGTTGTTGTGAACCACCTTAAATAAGTGCTGGGAAGCAAACTTGAGTCCTCTGGAAAATCAAGATGTATCACTAACTATTCAGTTATCTTCCTACTCCCAGATGTATTTTCTTCATTTAGATTTGATAAATCTTTACGTATCTAGGAATCTATTGGCTTCACCTAGATTTTCCATACTATGTCCCCTGGTGACCTTCTGCATTACATGATAGATGTTGTAACATCCCCTTTACTCTCTGAATACCTTTATGTAGGTCTTCTATGTCATGATTTAGTTACTCTGAACAAGGCCTTGACTATGCTCTTTTTCATTTAGAAAAACTAACCCTTTCTCCTAGATCTGTGTGTTGTTCTTTCATGTTCCATATCACTAACTCTTTTTCTGATTTTAATTATTTCTTTCCAACCACTAATTTTTGGTTTGATTTTTTTTAGATCTAGAAGTGAGTCATTAGTCTATTAGTTTGAGATCTCTACTTTTCAATGGTAAACATTCACACATGTAAATTTTCTTCTTAAAGCTGAACTGCTCTATTTCAAAGGTTTTGATAACTCAATTCATTTTTGTTTTATTCTATTTTCTTAAATTTTATCTGATTTTTTTCAGTGACCTACTGATCAAATAAGTGTTTTGTTTAATCTTCATATGTTGCTAGGATATCTATAATGTATTTTCTTAATAGTTTATAGCTTTACCGCACTGAGATGTGGTAAAATACAAGAAATATTTGTTTGTTTGTTTTTGAGATAGATTTTCTCTGTGTAAAAGCCCTAGATGTCCTGGAACTCACTTTGTAGACCAGACTGGCCTCAATCTCACAAAGATCTGCCTGCCTCTATCTCCCAAGTGCTGGGATCAAAGATGTGTGCCACCACACCCAGCTTTGTATTTGTTAAGACTTACTTTATGACAAAATGTCATGTATTTTAGGGAAACTTCAATGGGATTCTATGAAGAATATGTATTTCACAGCTCTGTTGAATGGAATATTACCCATCAAATTGTTAAATCATTTTATCTGAGATGGAGTTTAACTCTGAAAGTTTTTAGTGGGTTACTTTTGTCTTGCTGACTAACTGTCTTTGTTACCGCTCTATTGCTGTGAAGAGACACAATGACCAGGACAACTCTTACAAGGCAAAGTATTAAATTAGGAGTTTGATTACAGTTTCTGAGGGTTAGTTCCTTATCATCTTGGTGGGGAGCATGATGGCAGATAGGCGGGCATGATGGCCCTGCAGGAGCTGAGAGCATTACATCTTGATTCCCAATCAGTAGAGAGAGGGGGTGGGATTGGACCTGGTGTTGGGCTTTTGAAATCTCAAAGTCCACCCCTAGTGACACATCCTCCAACAAGGCCACAGCTCTTAATTCTTCCCTGAAAGCTCATTAATTGGGAACTAAGCATGCAGATGTGTGAGGTTATGGAGATCAATCTTGTTCAAGCCACTACACCTATCTATTGATGTGAGTGGAATATCAAAGTCAACAACTATCATTACATAATGACCTTTATTTCCAGTATTTTTCCAAAAGATTTTTGCTTTTTAAATAAACCTATATTTTCTTTTTTTATTTTTCTTTATTAAGAAATTTTCTACTCACTGCTCATGCTATCCAGACACCCCCTCCTCCCTCCTCCCATCCCCCAGCCCTCTTTCCCAAACCACCCCATATCCCCACATCCCCCAAATCGAGGTCTCCCATGGGGAGTCAGCAGAGCCCAGCACACTGAGCCTAGGCAGGTCCAAGCCCCTTCCCACTGCACCAAGGCTGTGCAAGGTGTCACACCACAGGCACTGGATTCCCAGAAGCCTACCCATGCACCAGGGACAGATCCCGATCCCCCTGCCTGGGTGCCTCCAAAACAGTTCGAGCCAAACAACCGTCTTCCATGTCCAGAGGGCCTAGTCCAGTCCCATGGGGGCTCCACAGCCACCAGTCCACAGTTCATGGGTTTCCACTAGTGTGGTCCGTCATCTCTGCACATCCTCCCATCATGATCTCGACGTCCCTCACCTGCAATATTTCTCCTCTCTCTCATCAGTTGGATTCCTGAACTCAGCCTGGTGTTTGGCCGTGGATCTCTGTATCTGCCTCCATCTGTCACTGGACAAAGGCTCTATGATGACAGCTAGGTTATTTGCTAGGCTGGTCACCAGAGTAGACCGGTCCAGGCACCCTCTGGACCACTGCCAGCAGACCAAGGTGGGGTCAACCCTGTGGGTTCCTGAGAGCCTCCCCAGCACCCTGCCTCTTCCTATTCACATGATGTCCTCATCTATCGTGGTATCTTCCTCCTTGTCCTCCCACTCTGTCCCTGTTCCAGCTTGACCCTCCCATTTCCCTATGTTCTCATCCCCCACTCCTCGCCCTCTGCCACCCCCCAACACCCAGTCCACTCATGTAGCTCTCATCCAATTCTCTTTCACAGGGTCATCCATGTGTCCCTCCTAGGGTCTTTTCCTGTTAGCTAGCTTCTCTGGAGTTGTGGGTTGCAGCCTGGCTATCCCTTCCCTCCCATTTAGTATCCACTTATGAGTGAGTACATACTGGGTTACCTCACTCAAGATAATATTTTCTAGATCCATCCATTTGCCTGCAAATTTCATGATATCATTGTTTTTTACTGCTGAGTAGCACTCCATTGTGTATATGTGCCATATTTTCTTTATCCATTCTTCAGTTGAGGGGCATCTAGGTTGTTTCCAGGTTCTTGCTATTGCATATAATGCTGATATGAACATAGTTGAGCAAGTGCCCTTGTGGTAAGATTGAGCATTCCTTGGGTATATGCCCAAGAGTGGTATAACTGGGTCTTGAGGAAGACTTATTCCCAATTTTCTGAGAAACTGCCATACTGATTTCCAGAGTGGCTGTACAAGTTTGCATTCCCACCAACAGTGGAGGAGTGTTTCCCTTGCTCCACATCCTCTCCAACACAAGCTGTCTTCAGTGTTTTTGATCTTAGCCATTCTGACCGGTGTAAGGTGGTATCTCAGAGTTGTTTTGATTTGCATTTCCCTGATGACTAAGGATGTTGAGCAAGTCCTTAAATGTCTTTCAGCCATTTGCGATTCTTCTGTTGACAATTCTCTGTTAAGCTCTGTAGCCCATTTTTTTAATCGGATTGTTCAGTATTTTGATGTCTACCTTTTTGAGTTCTTTATATATTTTGGAGATCAGCCCTCTGTCAGATGTGGGGTTGGTGAAGATCTTTTCCCATTCTGTAGGCTGTTGTTTTGTCTTATTGACCATGTCCTTTGCTCTACAAAAGCGTCTCAGTTTCAGGAGGTCCCATTTATTGTCACTCTTAGTGACTGTGCTACTAGTGTTATATTCAGGAAGTGGTCTCCTGTGCCAATTCATTCCAGACTACTTCCTACTTTCTCTTCTATCAAGTTCAGTGTAACTGGACTTATGTTGAGGTCTTTGATCCACTTGGACTTGAGTTTTGTGCATGGTGACAGATATGGATCTATTTGCAATCTTCTGCATATTGACATCCAGTTATGCCAGCACCATTTGTTGAAGATGCTTTCTTTTTTCCATGGTACAGTTTTGTCTTCTTTGTCGAAAATCATATGTTCATAGGTGTGTGGATTAATGTCAGGGTCTTCAATTTGATTCCATTGGTCCATATGTCAGTTTTTATGCCAGTACCACACTGTTTTTTATTACTATAGCTCTATAGTAATAAACCTGTATTTTCTAATCTTCAGTAAGAGTATATTTATAATCATTACATTATCTTGAAAGGTTGTTCAATTTATCAATGTGTGGTAGCCACACACACCTCTACTAATTATGGTTTGAGTTCTATTTTATGAGATGTAAGCATAGCTACTCCTTGTATTCCTTGTACTTTGCTTCCATTTTACCTATGGGCTGTATTTCTTAAAAACAAAAATTTATTGGGTCACGGTTATTGGATCATTGCTTAACATTTGTCTTCTGTTCCTGACTTTCACTAATTGATTTCCTTATTTCAATTAACTTATTTGTTCTCTTACTGAAATCATTGGTTTTATGGAAATAGACATTATTATTTTTTATCTGGAATTTCACATACTGGAGTCAAATATGAACTACTTGTGAAGAGGAATAATATCAGTCAGGGGAAACAGGATGAAATGAGAGAAGGAAATTTGAGGATTAAACATTATATACTTATAAACAGCCAAACAAAAATTACAATGTTATTACTTTTCTCTGTAGCCACTTTCATGGGATTGCAATTTATTTATCAAGTTATCTATTTAACTAATGTTTCTATCATGTAAGAAAAGTATGAAGATTATAATACTCGATTTCAATTTCTAAAATAAAAATGGCGCCAAAATTTGAAAGTCTAAAGCAGTATCCACTTGTTAACTCACATTTCTGTAGGTGAGAGATTGGTATGCAATAAGAACGACTTGGCAGCAAACGGCTGAAATTAATTATTGGTATAAACTCCTATCTGAAAGATGTAGAGAAAAATTTGCTTTTAAACTTATTAACCTTTTTAGTAAAATTCAGGCCTGCAAAGGTGTAGGATACCACTTTTCATACCCTTGCTGTATTAGTTACTTTCTTGTTGCTATTATTAAAAAAAAAAAAACTGGCAAAAATCAGGTCAGAGAAGAAAGAGTTTGTACTGTTTCCCAGTTCCAGAAGGAATGAAGTCCATCATGGGAGGGCAGGTATGACAGAAGAAGAATGACGCTGTCAGATAATATTTCATCTGCATACAGGAAACAGAGAGAAATAGAGAAAGAGAACAGGAAGTGGGTTTAGAGCATAAATCCTGCAAACCCAATCCGAGTGATATATTTCCTCTAGAAAAGCTCTAGCCATTAAACATTCTGTAAGCTCTCCAACATCACCACCACCAGCTTTAAAACTGGAGATACTTCATCTTAAAGCCACAGTCTTCCAATCCAGGCCTCTATAGGCACCTGGTCATTTCATGATGCCACAATTCATTTAGTCCAACTTCAAAATTCCCCTTAGTTTAACAGAATCAACATTTCAAAAGTTCAAAATCTGAAATCTCATCTGAGCCTGAAGGCTATCACTTAGTGTGATACCCTATCAAAAAAAAAATGTGAACTTACAACTTACAGCGGCACAGAATATGCTTTCCTATTCTAAATGAAGGGAACGGGGACATAGTGAAGAAATATTGGTCCAAAGCAAGACAGAAACCCAGAGGGGCAAACACCACATTCTGTAGCTCCGTGTCTGGGATCTGGGGTCTGTCTCTGCTCCTCCAGCTTTGCTGCTGCATCACACTCTTTCTCTTGGGCTAGTTCTACTCCCTGTGTGCAGCCCTCCTTGACAGATGTCTGATGACTCTGGACTTTCCAACAACTTTGCATCTCTGTGGAAACCAGGGCTTTACCCTCATAGTTTCATGCCATAGCATCTCATGGCCTTCTTATAGGGACTCCAACACAGACACAAGTGGCACGGCCTCAGCCACTCTATAAATCCAGGGTGGAAAAAATCCAAGACAACCTAAGTTTTGCAATTTTTTTTTTGTGACTACAAAATCACTCCTACGTAGATACCACTACCACCTTCTGCTACCAGCTCTGCTTGGAGCCTGGCCTCCCTGGAACACAGTTGATGCAGCTCCATATGCTGAAGTTAGTGAAACCTTCCCTAGATATTTGCTTTCCAGGGGCAGAAAACTCCAGAAGCTCTCTCCTCCTAGAAGTTGAAGCCCTCACTGTGTAGAGTCACATCTTCACAGTGCATTGCCTGTTGTGTAGAAAAGGAGACTTATCCTAAACTGCACTGAGTTCTTTACCAAATACAGCTTCAATTTCGTTACACATCTCGGTTGTAACCTTAGGATTTATAGTGATTCTTTCCCTTTCCAAACTACATTTTTAGTTTATTTATACTCCACATGTTTCTCTTATTTATTGTAGACCCACAAAGACTCAGTTTTATATGATCTTGAAATTTCCACTGCCAAAGAAATTATTTCACTATTTTTCAATTCAGCTTAAAAAAAAACTCTTAGAACTGCTGGGGATGTCTTTCTGTATGCTGTGAATGTGTGTTGTTCTGATTTGGTTGATAAATAAAACACAGATTGGCCAGTAGTCAGACAGGAAGTATGGTATAGGCAGGATAAGCAGAGAGGAGAATTCTGGGAACAAGAAGGCTGAGTCAGGAGTCACCAACCAGACACAGAGGAAGCAAGATGTGAAGGCAGGACTGAGAAAAGGTACCAAGCCACGTGACTAAACATAAATAAGAATTATGGTTTGGTTTAAGTGTAAGAGATAGTCAGTGGTAGGCCTGAGCTAATGGCAGAGCAATTTTAATTAATATAAGCCTCTGTATGTTTACTTGAGTCCAAGTGGCTGCAGGACTGGCAGGTGAGAGAGATTTGTCCTGACCATGGATGGGTCAGGTGGGACACAGGAAAACTTCAGCTACATAGAACCTGGGCAGATTGCAGGGAGATTATTTGCCAAAAGGTCACGAAAATGTCCTCTAACCCTGTTGCTAACAGAGTCCTTTTTCTCTAAATGTCATGATCTGGGCCTCTACTTTCTGCATTCATCTCTGTATGCCTGTCTTCCAAGCTCACACAAGAGTGGCCCATTAATCCCTGCCTCTAGCACTCGGTAACTATTTTTGCCCCTCATTCCAAAGTCTTCTTCTATCACCAAAAAAGAAAATAGTCAGTTTTACCACATCAACAACCCCATGTTTCATCCACATGTCTTCATTAGTTACTCTTCTGTTGCTGTGACGTAGTGCCATGACAAGGGGTCATTTGAGTGAGCCAAACCCTCCAAGGCAGTTCTGAATTTGTCCCTCAGCCTTTAATGCCCATAGCCACCCCAAACTCATCACTTTCTTTGGACACACAGGGAACGTCCATCACTGCATGTTTCATGCCGTCGCTTTGACTTCATTTGAGATTTGAGTGAACAAAGTCATGTTTCCTAAAGTGCAGTTTCTTTACAACTTTGGCAGTCAGGACCAGTGCAATGGTTCAGAGGGTAGAGACCCTTGCGTACAGGCTTCATAACCTGAGTAATCCCAGATCCCACCAGGTACCAGGGAGAGAGAACTTTAGATAGCTCTCCTCTGACCTTCACGTGTGCACTGCGGCATGCACACATGTGCACTGCGACATGCACACATATGCACTGCAGCATGCACACTCCAACCACTCAGAGTAAATTAAAAGAAAAAAACAAAGAACAAAAAACGTTGAAGTCAGTATTATACTAACAATGACCCACTATAGATTATCCACGAGTTTCCTTTTTCTATTTAAGAAATTATTTTATTCATTTTACATACAACCACAGATCCCACTCTCATCTCATCCCTCCTCCCACTCTCCCCAGCCTCCTCCGCCTCCAACCCACCCTTCCATCCTCTCCTCCAGAAGGGTAAAGCCTCCCCCATGGGGAGTCAGCAAAGCCTGGTGCATTCAGTTGAGGCAGGATCAAGCCCCTCCCTCCTGCATCAGAACTGAGCAAGGCAGCCCACCATAGGTAATGGGCTCCACAAAGCCAGCTCATCCACGAGGAATAGCTCCTGATCCCACTGCCAGGGAGCCCATCAAACAGACCAAGCTATACAACTGTCTTGCTTATACAGAGAGCCATGGAGTCCAGTTCCATGGAAGCTCCACAGCTATTGTTCTAAAGTTCATGAATTCCCACTAGCTTGGTTTGGGCGTCTCTGTAGGTTTCCTCATCATGATCTTGACCCCCTTGCTCATAGAATCCCTTTTCTCTCTCTTCGACTGGAGTTCTGGAGCTCAGCCTGGTGCTTGCCTGTGGATCTCTGCATCTGCTTCCATTAGTTACTGGATGAGGGCTCTATGATAACAGAATATTCACCAATCTGATTACTGGGGTAAGCCATTTCAGGCACCCTCTCCACTATTAGTAGTAGTCTAAACTGGGGTCATCCTTGTGGATTCCTGGGAACTTTCCCAGCACCCGGTTTCTCCCTAGCCCCATGATGTCTCCCTCTATCATGGTATCTCCTTCAGTGTTCTCCCACTCAATCCCTCCCCCAGGTCGACCATCCCATTCCCTTATGTTCTCATCCCCCATCCCCTCCCTTCTATTACTCCCCCCTTGCTCCCAGTTTACTCCAGAGATCCCATCTATTTCCTTTTCCCAGAGTGATCCATGTGTCCCTCTTAGAATGCTTCTTGTTAGTTAGCTTCTCTGGAGCTGTGGGTTGTAGTCTGATTATCCTTTGCTTTACTTATGAGTGAGTAAGACCATGTTTGTCTTTCTGAGTCTGGGTTACCTCACTCAGGATAATATTTCTAGTTCCATCCATTTGCCTGAACATTTTATGATGTCATTGTTTTTTATAGCTGAGTAGTACTCCATTATGTATATATACATTTTCTTTGTCCATTCTTTGGTTGAGGGACATCTAGGTTGTTTTCAGGCTCTGGCTATGGCGAACCTGAAATTTGCCATAGCCAGAACCTGGAGAGCTTCCTTTAAATTAAAGTGTTTAAAACCTGTAAGTGCAAATATGTGAATAATTAGTATGTATCACTTCATCAGATGGTAAAGATTGCATATCTTATCATGGCGTACTTGTCTTATGAGAAATACAAACTCAAGAGAGATTCTCACTTTAATTATCATAATAAGATATGCAATAATTATTTATCTAGTTCCTTTAAAATTTTATCTTATAGTAAATTTGATTTTTGAAACCCTTTAGAATCCTTACATATGAATTACAAAGAAATATATAATGGTAGACTTAGATTTATATTCCTATTTATTGTTGGTCTTTCTGAAATCCAAACATTGCCACTCACATCTTATGACTTCAATGTTTTAATCTTCTTTATTTTCTAAGATTTATTAATTTTCTATATGCCTATATATTGATAGTACTGGTCTTTTATGTATTTCACACAAGACTAGGTTATCTATATGCAATTATATGATTTTATTTTAATAAATTTGTGTTACTTCTATGACATGACTTAGAATTTCTCAGCAGTGAATTACTGACATTTTGAGCTGGGAATTTTGCAGAGGGGTACAGCCTCCTCTTCTGTGGTACACTTAGCAGCATCCCTGGCTTCTGCCCACTAGATGCCAGTAGCACATTCATGAAATTGAGAGAAACAAAACATCTTTATTTGACTGCAGAAGTCCTCTAGGGGTAGGGGTAGACTTGCTCAGAATTACTGATTTATACAGAAAATTCACATGTTTTTTATTAGCAACATTGATGAATCCTTAAAATATGAATGCACCAGGGTAAAGAATGGCAGATGAAAAACATGTGACTGCCAATATCCCACAAGCCCCATCTTGTACCTTTTACCACTAGTCAACCCCAATGGTAAATACTTTTGTGAACTAAGGTTGTAGATTGCTTTTATGTGTCTTCTATGCATATAAATGGATTTACACAGAATTTGCTTTTGTTGCTCTTATTCAGTATTCTTACTCTTAAAAGGTTTTTTTTTTTTGATGTTGACATAGTGATAATTTTTCCATTTTAATTACCATATGGCACAATTCACTCATTTTAACGTTGCAGGAAATTTGGACCTTTTCTATTTGTTTCTGAAGGCGTGTTTTAATCAAATGCACTCCTTTATTAGGCTTACTGCCACTTACGTTATTTTCCTCACATTAATTTTTAAAGAACTTGTACATTTTCTCTTATTTCTGAAGTTTATTGATGAAATCATTTTGCAAAAATACTACCTATTGGGGTTTACTTACTGTGAAGTGTGGAGTGATGTCTCCTTTTTCATTTCCGGTATTGGAAAATTATCCTTTATAAACCGTCTTGAACATAATTTTAGTATTCAAAAATATTTGGAACTTCAATTTTCCTAAAATAATAGAGTGCTTGAATGTATTTTGAATTGTAATGAGATTTCGTTTAGTATCAGGCATTTTGTGAATTTGGGGAAACCTTGGATTAGTATTTTTAAATACGTGTTCTGTTATGAGCTGCATTACTCCATCAGCACCAACTAGTTCAGATTAGTGAATTTCTCTTCTCTTTTTTTCTGAATACTGACATTGTTTGCCTTCTATCAGAATTATAAGAAGCTAGAAAGTTTTCTACCTTGAATATAAATTTTTCTGCTAATCTATTAATTTTGGCACTGTTTGCATAAAATCAGTCTTAGCTGTGTTAGTAAGTACTGAAACATTTAGAATGTTGGTGTCTCCTTGATTACCTGTTCATTTAAGTGTTATGAATTTACCAACTTTAAATCTGGCATGACGTGTTAAGTCTAATTTTTCCAGACATTAGCTATTCAACAGGAATTTTCTTCTGGCATATCCTTCCTTTCCTATATATTAATTAGGATGCTTCATCTTTATACTTAGAATAGAACTCTTAAACATTGTATAACTAGAGTTTCTACTTTAGTTCATTCTGGACATTTTAAAATCCATGTATTGAGCTTATTTGTGTCTAATGTAAATATTGAACTTCTTTTCCTTTGTAGCCATAATTCTCTGATTTCTTTTTCCCTATATTTAAACATTTTCTTTTTTATTCTTCACTAAGTCTTACATTCTTCTCAATACCTCTTTGCAATGTTCCCTAGCCTTGAGAGGGGCTTGCAATATGTGTGTTCCCGTAGGGCAGAGTATTCTGCTGTCTTATAGTCTCTGAACCTTCATTAGCTGTGGGCCATTGTGGCAATTACCATCTACTACAAATAGAAGCTTCTTAGATGGTAGTTGAAGAACGTGTTACTTTATTACAAGTCAGCTTAATACTGTGTCCCTTTATCTTCATTATAGTGGTAAGTTCTATTCTACGACCTATGTCCTGTTCTGTCATAGTCCTCCTATCTCTCTCTCTCTCTCTCTCTCTCTCTCTCTCTCTCTCTCTCTTTATCTATCTATATATGTTTGTGTATATATATGTGTGTGTATGTACACATGAACACACACAGATATATGAAGTGTTTATATATATATGTGTGTGTGTGTGTGTGTGTGTGTGTGTGAGAGAGAGAGAGAGAGAGAGTTCACATATCCACATACACACACACATATATTATATATATATATATTATATAAATATATATTTCAAGTTTCGAGGTTGGCATTTATTTTCTCTAAGTCTTTTTAAAGATAATATTCTTGATTCCAATGTTCTATGAAACTTGCTTAGCTATGGTATTCTTACTTAGAGCTGTTCCTTTAAATAGTGCATGTCCATTTGTCTACAGGATCTTTGCCCTTCTGCTTTTCTAACCTATCATAGTTGCCCAGAAACTCTGAATTTTAATCCTTTGTTTCCTGTTTTTTGAGACTTACAAAAGAGCCATTTTTTATACATCTTGTATTCAGTTGCCCACCTCTTGTCTGTTAAAAAGAGAAAGAAAAGAAATGGAAAAAAAAAGAAGCAAATATCACATGGGAAAGGCTACTTTTGCAAGTTGTTTTAGTATTTCAAATATCTTATTTCCCTTACTTGATTTTTGATTATATGAATTCATGGTTCTTCCATGTCCCTGACTGCTAATTTAAAAATGCACTAAGTATTTAAAACTGAATTTAATTTTTAATTTTAATCTAATTTCTAATCTTGTACTTTGTTATAACTTCAGTTGTGGATTAGTTCTTTCTTTAACAATGAACTTTAGGGCCTCTAGAATGTCAGTATACATAGTAACACTTATGGAAGACCAGGCTATCAAGTGGTATTAAATGTTCTATGTATCAATGGCATAATACAGCATACATTTTCCTTTTCACTGAATAAATTCCACTGTACATTGATAGTCAATTCAGGATAACAGCTTGATAAGTAGTGACTAAAATCTGGGTCACAATGATAACATGTAGTCATGGAAATCTCAGCAATTCAAAATAGATAATATTGCAATGAGGTGAATCAATTAAACTCCCTCTCAATTTCTCTGAAAGTGAAGCTTAACATGCATTCATTTATCCCATTAATAAAGAAGTATGTGCATGGTTCCAAGCTAACTGGAAGGGATGTTAGCAAATACAGTGCATAGTTGGTGAGTATTAGCGTTTGTACCTAAGGAATCATCTGTCACACATATAGAGAGAGTTAGTACTATGAAATTTGTTAGCTACATAAATCAAATGCATAAGAAATACTGAAATAAGGATACAAACTTTATGATGAGTAAAAATGCCGTGGATAATTTTAATGAATTAAATAAAACTATAAATTCTTGTTCCTATTGGTAGAATAGGAAAAAATCAATCTGAAAAACTCAGGAAGGTCTTTGAACCTTTATTTTCTAGGGCATGTTGATAAGATTGTGCATCAGATATTACTCTGTTGCCTGCTTTTGGGACACTTTCCTCATACTAGGTTGCCTCTTCCAACCTAACAGGAGGGGAGGTGCCTAGTCTTACCATAACTTGATCTGCCATGGCTGATGGATACACATGGGAGGTTTGCCCTTTTCTGTGAAGAAAAAAGAGGAGGAGTGGAGGGGGGAGGCAAGAGGAAAGACTGGGGGACAGGACTGAGAGGAGAAGAGGGAGGGAGGGAGGGGAAACTGTCTGGGAAATTAATTAATTAAATAATATGAAAATGTTTAAAATATTTGTGATACAGTGTGGTCATAAAAAATTATTTATAGATTAGCTGGGTCTTCTGCTTTTGTATTGTATGTTTTAGTAAGCTAATAAAAAAATCTCGCATTGTTGTTGGTTCTGTAGGTAAATTTTTGGATAGGAATAGGAAAGTACCTTGGTAAAAGACTGAGTGAGGTAACCCAGAGCTAGAAAGATATATGCTTTATGTTCTTTCTTATCTGTAGCTCCTAGATCCAAATCCTTGAAAGTGATACTGTGGGATAATGCTCTTGTATGTTGGTTTAACAAAACACTAATTGGCCAGTAGCCAGGCAGGAAGTATAGGAGGGGCAATCAGAGTAGTAGAATGCTGGGAAGAGGAGGAGCGAAGTGAGGGTCGCCAGCCAGACACAGAGGAAGCAAGATGACAAGGCAGAAATGAGGAAAGGTACCAAGCCACATGGCTAAACATAGATAAGAATTATGGGTTAATTTAAGTGAAAGACCTAGTCAGTAATAAGCCTGAGGTAATGGCCAAGCAGTTATAATTAATACAAGCCTCTGAGTGATTATTTTATAAACAGCTCTGGGACCACAGGGCTGGGCAGGGCCAGAGAAAATCTTCTGGCTACAACTAGACAGCCTGGAGTAAACACAAGAAACAAGAAATCAAAAGGGGACTGTTGGGAGAAGCCTTAGAGAGAAGTATAACAGGAAAGAAGTGATATGAAAGGAGAAACAGAAAATATGGGAAGAGGATGCACTTTGCCTGGGAGTGGGTGGGGGACTAATGCAGAAGGAGAAGAATGGAAAAGAAGAAAAAAACATAGCCGCGTGTTGGTGGCGCACACCTTTAATCCCAGCACTCGGGAGGCAGAGGCAGGCGGATCTTTGTGAGTTCGAGGCCAGCCTGGTCTACAGAGCGAGATCCAGGAAAGGTGCAAAGCTACACAGAGAAACCCTGTCTCAAAAAAAAAAGAAGAAAAAAACAAAAATCATAAGAAATCATATTATTTTTACTTACATGAAATTACATATATGTGTAGTGTGTGTGTGTGTGTGTGTGTGTGTGTGTGTGTGTGTGTACGTGTTTGTATTCAAATGCAATTTTCCTACCCTGGCTGACAGTATATCCCCCAAGAGTCATAAAATATCTAACAAAATACCCAAGTTGTTGGTCAGGGGAGTCCAAGAGACTCTGTAAAGCAATATAAGCTATTGCTATTGATTTTCATTGCTTCCCAGAGGTTGAAGGTAAATCTTTATTGCTTAAAACACCACACACTTTAGACAAGGACCCGGACGATCTGAGCTGGTTCTGACATGAAACCTCCCCTCTGAGGTCGGTATTTCTACTACTGAAAGGGGTTAGAAAAGCGTCCAAGGATGGGAAGGAATCAATATTCCTATGAAGTAGTTATGTCTATGAACCACAGTGACCAAAAAGTGGATATATTGCTCAGGATGCAATAATGACACTCAGATCTTGGCAGTAACTAGCAACTTAACCTAGCTAATTATCCAGGACTAATCAAGTCCTGAATCTTAGCAAATGACCTACAACTACCACTTTACTAAACCAGCACAATTCCTAGTTGTGTTGAAAATACTTACAAGTGTAGCTCTCTCCCATCTATTTTCAGCAGAAGAAGACCATCACAGAAAACCATAATTGGTCAAAATTCAGAGAACAACTGATTTTGGTTTGCTCAGACCTAATGGATATATCTATAACACAACTTCTGCACTTTTAGCCTCAGAAAAAAAAAATTATGGCAGATGTGGCAGAAAGATTGTAAGAGCCATTTATACTGGGAGACAATGTCTCCTATAAGTGAGAGGGAAAATTCATACATAGTAGTTCAACAACATGGCTGCCTAAACAGGACTGGAATGTAGACTGCACCAATTGACATGTTATTGTGAAAGGGAAAATTCTTATGCATTTCTATCCCTAGAGAAAAAAATAATATACGGGCAACTAAAGATTGCTGAGAGGAAGAATTAGGCTTCTCAAAAATGAGTCTCCTAAATGTTTACCCAATTCCAAGTGGTCATCTGTGATATCGTATACATATAAGCAACCTTAATTGACTCAGCAGGTTGCAGTTATATATGTATGCATTCTACTTATATGTAACAATAAAAGCTAAAGAAAAGAGGTCTTGAATTTGGGATATATGGAATGGATTGATGGAGGGAAGCAAAAAATGTAATTATATTTTAGTTTTAAAAATAATTTAAAATATATTTTAAAAAGCTAAGAAAACAACTTATGAGTCAAGAGAGAGTTAAGAGCCTTTTGTGTTCTTGAAGAGGACATAAGGTTAGTTCCCAGTGCCCCCATGGTGGCTTGGGACCATCTGTTACTCCAGTCCTAGTATATCCAGCTAATTCTTCTGCTCTCTCCAAGTAACAGGCATACATGGTGCACATTTCCATGTCCAGATTAACATTCATGGACATGATATTTTCTTAAAATTATCAAAACAGAGTATGTCCTAATATCCTGCAAAGTATTCAATGAGATTTTCAGATTTGCATTTTACTACGCTAATCCAATATTTAAAATATTTGAGGAAATGCTGTGCAGTAAATTCCTTTTTAACTTCTTTTTCCCATGTGTCATTTTTTATTGAAAATAGATTATTATCTCATATAATGCATCAGAAACACAGTTTCTTGTCCCTCCACTCCTCCCAGTTACCCTTATCTTCCCTCTCCCCCAGATTCATTCTTCGCCCCTTTTTCCTCTTCAGAAAAGAACAAGCCTTCAAGAGTTTACAATCAAAGAGGAAAAAAAAAGATGCAATAAGACAAGGCAAAAGCCCTCATATTGAGGCTGGACTAGGCAATCCAAGAGGAGGATAAGATACTCAAGGGCAGACAAAAGAGTCAGAGATGAACCCACTCCCACTGTTAGGAGTACCACAAGAACAGCAAGCTAACAGCCATAACATATATGCAAAGAACTTGGTACAGATCCATGCAGGCCTGGTCGTTGCTGTTTCAAGTTTATGAGCTTAGTTGATTCAGTGGGCCATGCTCTCCAGGTGCCCTCCGTATTCTCTGACTCTGACAATCTTTCTGCCCCCTCTTCCATGGAGTTTCCCATAAATTCCTTTTAGTTCAATGACATATGCCAAGTTTCAGGAATGATGAAGTAATATTTTATAACGTCAACATGTCCTTTAAAGAAAAGGGACCAGACAACAGTGAATTTAATCACTCATACACTGAAATCCTTCAGTTTTCAATAAACTTCTTGCTTAGTCAATTGTTATGTCTGATTT
The DNA here is from genome assembly GCA_902168405.1 of Peromyscus aztecus. Classification (NCBI taxonomy): domain Eukaryota; kingdom Metazoa; phylum Chordata; class Mammalia; order Rodentia; family Cricetidae; genus Peromyscus; species Peromyscus aztecus. The sequence continues at coordinate 43,320 of CABHPQ010173540.1, forward strand.
ACAGCTCAGTTTTGAATTATTTTTGAACATTATGGCTCAAGAATCTAATCACCCTGCCATCATGATTTGCCCTTTAAAATGGTACAGTAATTTTTTTCCATCTTAGTGCATACTTAGGGAAGATTTCTTTGAATTAAAAAAATCATTTCATGTTCTTTATCCTCCACAGCCTGAATATCATAATGCTGGACCATTACAATTCTTTGCTTTACACACTACAGGGGTACGTATTCTTATATGAGTAAGGAGGTTCAAAATATTCTGGATTATCTTTAAAGTCTTTCAATGACTATATACTGAAAGCATATGTATGTATTTTTTGAGAAATTAAAATTATACAAATCATTTAACTGAAAAATACTCACCTCCCTTATTTGACTTTCAACGAGCTAGGAAAGCAAAACAAAACAATAGTTCAACTACAATGATCTAGGTGGATCCAAAGGTTATTGCTTTGTATGGAGAAGTTTAAAATCTTTAAAATAGTCACTAAAAACTCTTTGTCAAATTAGTATGTGTACATATGAGAATTTGAACACACATAAAGGAGAATGATGTGTGAAAATGTAGAAATTCAGCCTTATCACACAGCAATAATTGAATATTTATTTATTTTGAAATTTTGTATTTTGCTGCCTGTGCATGGTGCACAAATGTTTTAAGCCCCCAAATATGTTTATAAACTCTAAAAATAAAAGAGTAAGAAAACATCTTGCATATTAGTTTATGAAAATCTTTTCAGGGCTCATGAGAATAACTGTTTTCTTAAGCATGAGATTTGTACCATAAACTAGAAGTAGGTGATGAGGGTCATAATAATTGGAAGAGTGTGACAAAACTGGCGTGATGTCATTTTTATGCCCTAATTCAAGACTTTGACTTACCCCTTCTCACACAAATTCATAAAACTCAGTTGCTCCAAACATTCTACCATTTCTTAATTGTTACCCTAGTCACATTTCCCACCCTTAATCCTACTCTTTGAATCGTTAAAAAAAAATCTGTGGAACACTAATTATTTAACCTTGCCTCCTACCTACTTTTCCTCTTTATTCTGAGGTTTCTTAAGGGCTATAATGAGCTGTCCCCACACAAACAGGCCAAATTAGTGGATAATTACTGCTGGGCCTGTGAATGTTCTCACTCCCCCTTTCTTACAGTTTCACAACATTACCAGAATGGTCTGTCGCCTCCCTACCAATTAAGAACAATTACTACTTTATAACATTAGTGGTGGCAGGCTTATTATGTTGGAGGATATGTAAAAGTAAGATGTGAATAGAGGAGAAAGACAAGGCCAAAAGGTCATTGTCATAGAACAGGGTTTTTCGAAATACAGTCTCAAAGATTTATAGTAATGCTCTGAGATGAAAGTGAGATTGTATATAGCCAAAGCTGTGGTTTTCTTCTCTTCCATACAATAATTAATTTTGGTGAGTTCAGTTTTCAAACTAAAGAAAATGACCTGAATTGTCCTATAGGAAGAAAATATTTTTTTCACAAAGATGCCACATTAGAGATGATATCCCTGGCATGCACATTTAATTCCATAAACTGCATCAGCATTACCATCAGTATGACCCAGAAGAATGAAAGGCTTTGCTTTCCAATTTACACTTTAGGTCAAGATTCATCTTCATAACTATTTAGAACAAAGTGTTTAAAGCATTAATGACTTCTATCTATGAACCAAAATTCTCTATTTTTTTAATATCAAGTGTATAGAAGACTCATTTACCTAAACTTATCTATCCTCAAACTAGTTTTTCCTGTGAAGTTATTTTATTTCCATAAGGAAAATTTTGCAGATATTAGTTATATTTATTTTGGAGGGATGTGAATACAGTATCCAATACCAGAAAAAAAAAGGCATTACTTGGTGCTGCATATGGGTGCTTTCTTTTATATTTGGAAACAGTCTAGGAAGTATGACGTAACATAATGAATTGAGCAATATTGTCCCTTTTAGTTCTTGCCTCCTGCTGAGGTGCCATTGCATGGTCTGAGAACATAGTCTTAAAACTTTCTCTTGAATAGCATCCTGACTAGCCCAGCTCACTCATGCTTCAGAGAAAAGGAGAGATTTAGAATGTAATGGAGAAGAAACTGAATCTTTAAAATTGGAAATTTTTCTGGAAACCATTGATGAGAAATACAGCTTTCTCACATGGGATTGGTAACAAAAGTTGGCAATAGTACCAGAAAATATGAGAGTAGAGACATTACTTTTTTTTTATTGAGCAGTGGACTGCTCTGGTCAAAATTGTAGTTGTCTTATTGTCTGTGAGATAAATTGTACACAAACTTCATGGAGATAAAAAAGATATAGGTGGATACAGACTGGAATTTGTGACTATAAATAATGCATGTGAAAAGCCTGTTAATTAAAAAGAAAAGAGAGAGAGATAACATGATTGTAAATAAAATAATTTTTCAGAATGAAGTTTTTTTTGTAATTTGGAGGGAAAAATAAAAAAAGGGAGAAGCTCAATTAAAATTGGGACAAAGAAGTGAAATATGTATAAAATCAAAGGCATATATTACCTTCTAAAAGCAGAAGACAAAGTATATCACATTTTATGTTGGATAAGAAATAGTAGAAAATAAGAATACAAATAATACATTAAGGTAGAGAGATGTGCAGTTACTGTCCTCATTCTTTTCATTGAATTAGAAATCAAAGCTGTGTCTCATCTGGAAAATTGTCACAGAAATTCTATAGGGAAAAAAGTTACATAAATGATCTAGCCTTGACCAGCAAGTAACTTAAAATACACCAAAATAAACTATTTTCATTTTCTGCTTGTCTGGAACTAACACACAATTTAGCTAGTTATTCAATAACAACATAAAAGAAAACTATGCTTTAGAATACATGGCAAATAATTAATCTGTAGACTGAATTTTCCATTTTTGTAAAGTGTCTGTGTGTATTCAAATGCTTATGGCCACAATATTGTCCCTACAAAAAGTTGAATAAATATATGACAAAGTGTGTGGTAGTCAGTTTAGAAGTTATATACTTCGTGTCATGTGAAAGGTAAATAATGGACACACCAAAAAAAAAAAAAAACTCAGCAAAATTTAGGAAGAAGCATATAATTGATTTTATAATTCTAAAAGGAAATAAAAATAATAGCAGAGATTTTACATCTTATCAACTATTGTAAGTTATTTGATATTGCAAATGTTGAACATTTTTATTACTCAAATTATGAACAATTAATGGTGGATGTAGCTGTTTCTGATGAATGCTTAACAATGTAGGGTAATAGTTAAGAATATTAATAACAAATGTTCAAAAATAAAAAAACAATTTTATGCAAGAAAGTGTTCTATGTCTATCTTATCAATAATTATTTCTATAGGAACTAAAATTTCCTTTTACAATCATACAATATTTTTATATACACTTTTTATATACATTTATTTATATATACTTTTTTAAATTTAATTTTATAATTTAATTTAATTTTACATATCAGCCACGGATTCCCTTGTTCTCTCCCCCACCAACTGCCTTCCCCCCAGCCCACCTCCCATTCCCATCTCCTCCAGGGCAAAGACTACCCTGAGGATTGAGTTCAACTTGGTAGACTCAGTCCAGGCAGGTCCAGTCCCCTCCTCCCAGGCTGAGCCAAGTGTCCCTGTATAAGCCCCAGGTTCCAAACAGCCATCTCATGCACTGAGGACAGGACCCACTGCCTGGATGCCTCCCAAACAGATCAAGCTAATCAACTGTCTCATTTATCCAGAGGGCCTGATCCAGTTGGGGGCTCCTCAGCTATTGGTTCATAGTTCATGTGTTTCCATTAGTTTGGCTATTTGTCCCTGTGCTTTTTCCAACCTTGGTCTCAACAATTCTTGCTCATACAAACCCTCCTCTTTCTCACCAATTGGACTCCTGGAATTCCACCTGGGGCCTGGCCGTGGATCTCTGCATCCGGTTCCCTCAGTCACTGGATGAGGTTTCTAGCACGACAATTAGGGTGTTTGGCCATCCTATCACCAGAGTAGGTCAGTTCGGGCTGTCTCTCAACCATTGCCAGTAGTCTATTGTGGAGGTATCTTTGTGGATTTCTGGGGACCTCTCTAGCACTTTGCTTCTTCCTATTCTCATGTGGTCTTCATTTATCATGGTCTCTTATTCCTTGTTCTCCCTCTCTGTTCTTGATCCAGCTGGGATCTCCCGCTCCCCTAAGCTCTCTTTTCCTCGACCCTTGCCCTTCATTACCCCCAATCACTTCCATGTTGTTCATGTAGATCTCATCCATTTCTCTGTCATTGGAGATCCCTGTGTCTTTCTTAGGGTCCTGTTTTTTAGGTAGCCTCCCTGGAGTTGTGAGTAGCAGTCTAGTCATCTTTGTTTTACATCTAGTATCCTCCTATGAGTGAGTACATACCACCTTTGTCGTTCTGAGTCTGGGTTACCTCACTCAGGATGATTTTCTCTAGATCCATCCATTTGCCTGCAAACCTCATGATGTCATTGTTTTTCTCTGCTGAGTAGTATCCCAATGTGTATGTGTACGACATTTTATTTATCCATTCTTCAGATGAAGAGCATCTAAGCTGTTTCCAGGTTCTGGCTATTACAAACAATGCTGATATGAACGTAGTTGAGCAAGTGCCCTTGTGGTATGATTGAGTATTCCTTGGGTATATGCCCAAGAGTGGTATAGCTGAATCTTGGGGGAGATTGATTCCCAATTTTCTAAGAAAGTGCCATATTGATTTCCAAAGTGGCTGTACAAGCTTGCATTCCCACCAGCAGTGGAGGAGAGTTTCCCTAGCTCCACATCCTCTCCAGCATAAGCTGTCTTCAGTGTTTTTGATCTTACCCATTCTGACAGGTGTAAGGTGGTATCTCAGAGTTGTTTTGATTTGCATTTCCCTGATGATTAGGGATGTTGAGCAATTCCTTAAATGTCTTTCAGCCATTTGAGTTTCCTCTGTTGAGAATTTTCTGTTTAGTTCTATAGCCCATTTCTTAATTGGACTGTTGGGCATTTTGATGTCTAATTTCTTGAGTTCCTTATATATTCTGGATATCAGTCCTCTGTCAGATGTGGGGTTGGTAAAGACCTTTTCCCATTCTGTGGGCTGTCGCTTTGCCTTATTGACCATATCCTTTGCTCTACAAAACCTTCTCAGTTTCAAGAGGTTCCATTGATTGACAATTATACAATATTTTAATTGATTTCTTAATATCAAATATTTGCTTAGATTTATGCCAAGGAAATAAAGTATCATGTTCATACAAAAATCCTGTATATGAATATTTATACCAATTTTACTCATGATAGTTCTAAATGTGAAATTACACCAATGTTTTTCAGTGTGTGAAGGGTTAAATAAACCATAGGGTATCAATACCATAACATAATACTCTGCAACTGCAGGGAGCTACTATTGATACTCCAGACTTATATTGTCTCATTGAAATGACACTGGGTGAAAAAAAGTTCTAGTTCCAAGTCATAAATTTCCGTTATTTTACTTATATTACATTGTTAAAATGATGATGACATAGATGAAGGATAGGTTAGTGATAATTAAGAGCTAAAGAAATAGGGAACAACTGTAGTTACATTAAAAGCACAGATGATTGAAACTGCATCTTTACTATGATGATGGTCATAGATATCTACAGATGTACAGATTCCCACACCGAAGAAATGAATGTATACACTTACATGAATGTGTATAAAACTGGTGGAATCTGAATAAGACACACAGATTTCACCAATGTTAATCTGTAAGTTGTCCTATTTAATGTGAATAAAATGGTCACAGAGGTGAGCTAATTACTCTGTACTATTTCTTACAAATATTTCTAAAATTTATAATTAACTCAAAAAAGATAGGGACACTGAAACTATTTTCAAAGGAGAAGAGGTCAGTGGTAGCTGAGATGTAGCTAGAGTTAGTCCCAGCAGTCCCGTAGCCCACTTATAAAATAAACATACAGACGGTTACATTATTTAAACTGCTTGGCCATTAGCTCAGGCCTACCATTGTCTAGCTCTTACTCTTATACTCAGCCCATTTCTGTTCATCTATATGTTGCCACATGTTCTGTGGCTTTACCTGCTGCCTTTACATGATGCTCCCTGGATGGCAGGCTGGTGTCTCCTCCAGACTTCCACCTCCTGGCCTCTCCTCTCTGTTTGTCCTGCCTATCCTATACTTCCTGCCTGGCTACTGGCCAATCAGTGTTTTATTTATTTACAACATACAGGACATCCCACAGCACTGATAGGCTAAATAATGGGAGAAGCATTTCTGAGATAACATTAGAGATTGAATACGATCTTGGTTGGAGGAGATCGGTCAGAAAAACACCAAAATCAAAACAAAATACCAGAAAAGAGAAGAATATAAGTTAGACCACATCAAAAATTTATCCTTTAATTATTTATTGAGAATTACTAGATATCACCTACTTTATTTGGGATAGAAATGTGAACAAAAATTTTTCAGGAGTTAATGTTTAAAAAGATTGCCTTTTTCTGGCCTCTGAGTATTATGAAGAACAAAATGAAACAATAAACAGTTTTACAGATTTTCAATCAATATAGTAACACTTCAGTTGAAAGAAACTGATCATAAATTTAAAGAATCACATATTCTATGGAGTAAAAAATAATGTTAGCATGTTAGATATATCTCAGAGGTAGAACAGTTATTTAGCAGGCACCAAGCCCAGGGTTTGTTCAATAGGTCCACAAAAAAAAATAATAATAAATAAGACAAGGATAAATGGCAGGAATGTAGACTACTGATACAAATCTATATTGAGAACGATAGTAAAATTTGTGTTAAATATTACTTAATAGCATGTTTACTGAATAAGTTTATTTTCTTAGCAATGGAGAAATGGATGCATAACAAGCATGCAATGCTGATAATTAGCCAATGTGACAAGTGTTTGCAAGAAAAGTTAACCTGGATGACATGGTAAAAGAATTGCTACTGGTTCTGCTAATGGTTCTCCAAATAGCTCACCAAATCAGTAAATCTATTACAAACAAACATCTTAAAAAGCATTGTCTTAAGGTGATGGCTTGAATAATAATGGCTCATATAGTTGTATGCTGGTTCCCAGTTGATGGGCTATCAGGGAAGAATGAAGAAGTGTGGACTTTTGGAGTAAGTATTGTCTTTTTGGAGTAGGTGTTGCCTTGCTGGAGGAGTCATGTCACTAGGAGTGTCCTTTCAGGTTTTGAAAGTCCATGCCAGGCTTAGTCTCTCTCCCCTTCTTTCTTTCTCCCTCTCTCTTTCTCCCTCTCTGCCTGAAGATAAGGATGTAGCTCTCAGCTACTTCTCTAGCACTATGCCTGCCATGTGTGCCTCCATGTTCTTGGCAATGAACTAGCTTTCTGAAATTGTAAGCAAGGCCCCAGTGAAATGCTTTCTTTTGTAAAGTTGTCTTGGTCATGACATCTATTCACAGCAGTAGGACAGTGACTAAGACAGAAGTTGGGCTGGCATGTTGCTACGACAGACTGGACTCTGCTGCTTGTTGGCAGAATGTGGACTCTGGACTGGAAAAGCAGTTGAACACTTTAAGTGGGCTTTACTGAGCCATCCTAGTAAGTGCCCAGACTTGTGCTGAGGGCCATTGCTGTGGGATGTTCTGTATGCTAATTGTGTTGCTCTGATTGCTTAATAAATAAAACACTGATTGGCCAGTAGCCAGGCAGGAAGTATAGGTGGGACAAGGAGAGAGGAGAATTCTGGGAAGTGGAAGGCTGAGGCAGAGAGAAAGAGACGCTGCTAGCCACTGCCATGAAAAGTGAGATGTAAGGTACTGGTAAGCCATGAGCCATGTGGCAACTTACAGACTAATAGATATGGGTTAATTTGAGATATAGGAACTAGATAACAAGAAGCCTGCCATGACCATACAGTTTATAAGTAATATAAGTCTCTGTGTGTTTACTTGGTTGGGTCTTAGCAGCTGCACGACTGGTGGGAGAGAGAGATTTGTCCTGACTGTGGGCCAGGCAGGACTGGAGAAATCTCCAGCTATAAGCAATGTGGACAGTAGGGACCCAGATCAAGAGGTTGCAGAAGCGAAGAATATTAGAAATTATTATAGTGATATTTTGTCAGAGAATGTGGCTGCTTTTTGCCCTTTTTAACCAAAATCTACCTTGCAACACGAATTGCTAAACGGTCTTATTAATGAAAAAAAAAAAAAGAACCTGGAGCCAGATATTGGGGCGAAAGCTGAAAGATCAGAGGACTAGAACAAACCAGCTACAAGTTCTTGCTGCTAGGCAATCCTCAGCCCAAGAGAGATACTTCCTGTGTACTCGCACCTTCTATACCTTTCTGTGCCCTGCCATCTTACTTCCTCTCTCCGCCCAGCTACATCACTTCCTCTATCTGTCCAGCTCTATCACTTCCTGTCTGTCTGTACAGACCTCTAGACCTCTGTGGTTAACTGGTGCTGGGATTAAAGGCATGTGCCACCACACCTGGCTCTGTTCCCACTATGGCCTTGAACTCACAGAGATTCAGATGAATCTCTGCCTCCAAGTGCTAGGATTAAAGGTGTGTGCTACCACTGCCTGACCTCTATGTTTAATATAGTGACTGGCTTTTTGCTCTGATCCCCAGGCAAGCTTTGTTTTTTAGAGCACAAATAAAATATCATCACACTACCTTGGGCTAAATTAGATAGTTTTGGGTTAATGGCATTATCAGAGAATATTTTAAGACCATTCAATATTGACTGTGCCATGTTGTTACTAGTGATCAATGTTATGTAGGTCTACAATGAAAAAGAGGAAGAAAAAATGCAATATACAATTTGAGGAAAAAAGGAGCACCAGGAAATGTTTTATTGGTGCCAAGTCCACTGCTCAAAGAGATTAAAAAATTTAAAGAAATGCCTTATGCTAAGTGGAATAAAAGGAGTGGTAATCTTAGGGCAAAACAGCACTCATTAAAGTTAAGCTTAAGCAACAAAGGGAGTGATCAATAAAAAAAAAAAAAGCTGACATAAATATGACGAGGGGGTCAAGTTTCAGCCCAATCAGTCAGCAGAACTTGGCATCTTTGGCCTTATGGTTCTGTCTTTTGAGTCAAGAATAAAAGAAAGGGGTTGTGGAATCTCCCTCCTCTGCTAAAGAAATCTACTAGGGCCAGACATGTGAAAGGGGAGTCTCTACACGGAGGCCCAGAGAGGCCACTGGAAGAGAACATGAAGGAGAAGCCTGGATTGAGCTGGAGAACTCAAGATGAAGGAGATACTAGAATAGTGGGATACCTGCCAAAGAAAGCTGTTAACAACGAGTGAAAAGCCCAAGAGATAGAAGTGTGTTGCCATCAAAAAACTGAAAGGAGTTGAAGATCTGAAGAGCTCTTTGACATCAGACATGGAATTGCAGAATTTTGAGTTGCTCTGCTGGGTTTCATTTCTGATTTGGTCCAGTATTTCTTCACTACACTCCCTTTACTCCCTTTTTGAATGGCAATGTATATTCTGTGCCATTGCATGTTAGAAGTAGGTGATCTGTTTTTTTAATTTTGATTTTAGGTTAAATTTAAGAGATTGCCATAAGTCTTAGAAGAAACTTTCAACTTTGGATTTTTAAACAGTGTTGGAACTGTGATATACTATAGGGACTTTTGAAGTGGCACTTAATGCATTTTTGCATTTTGATATGTCTACTAGCCTATGGGGGTCCAAGAAATGAAATGTGGAGGTTTGGATGAGAGAGGCCCCTATAGGTTAATATATTTGAATGCTTAGTCACCAGAGATTGACACCATTTGGAATGATTAGAATGATTTGAAGGTGTGGGCTTGTTGGAGGAAGTATGCCACTGGGGGTGCTTTGAGGTTTTAAAGGCCCCTGTCAAGCCTATCATCTCTCTCTGCCTATGGATAAGGATCTAGTTCTCAGCATGGCTGCCTGCATGCTGTCATGCTCCTCACCATGATGATAGTGGACTAAACCTCTGAAACTGTAATCAAGCCCCCAATTAAATGCTTTCTTTTGCAAAAGTTGCCTTTGTTGTGGTGTCTCTTCACAGGAATCAGTGACTAAGAGGCTTGATAACGAACCTAGGAATAATTGTGGCCAGCCATTAGAAGTTGGACTAAAAAGATATTCCAGACAAAATAAAGTAAATGTAAAAGTTTACAATAGAAAATCCCTTATGCATGGTAGAACAGACAATATGCTGGTCAACTTAGCTAACCAGGGGGAGAGCAACACAGTGAAAGAAGAGGAGAAGCAATGACGAGCTTTGCTGAGATCCAGCCACACTAATTTTGATGAACTCCAGATGAATTATAAAATACTTCCTCTATTTAAAGAGTTGAATTTCTTTAGAGAGATGATGGGAGAAGGCAAAAAGAGAAAGACATTTCAGGAATTAGAATATTATATAGGTAAGAAGGCTATTAGATTAGATCTTTTACAGACATATTTAAATAGGATTTACTGATAGACTAAAGATTCAAATTGAATGTGAAAGCAGTCAAAGACTCAAAAATAATTTTAAGATTTTTTTTAGCTAAAAACCAAAATGGAAGTAAGTATTTTTCAGTAATACAGGGGAAAGATATAGAAAGTAATTTGTTCAAATACTTTTCTATTGGAAATTCAAACATTAAAAACTAGTAGGTAGCTTCATTTTTTTTATATTAGAAGTGGAGTGAAAATGAGATTGAAGTTTCATACTCATAAGAACCCAAATGATACTTTATAGGTCATGATGTTAAGGGCAGAGTGTGGATGAAAAAGCAAGAGTTGTCCCATTTAGAGAGTGATTAGAAAAGATAGCAAGCAACAGAGAGGCAAAGAATGACATCAAAAGGAAAAATCAAATGTCAGTGAAGCAAGCAGAGGATGGAAGATGGACAAGGGCAGCATGAAAATATCAAGAAAAACAAGCCAAAGTACACCCTTCATTTGATAAAATGTAAGTTATTTTAACAAAATAATTTTATAGTGATGGAAAAATGGGACAAGATTATGAGCCCTGAAGGTTAATAGGTAAAGAAGTAGAATATTTTCTTAAAGAAGAGCAGGAAATTAGACAATTAAAAGCAGAAGAGATATTGAATGCATGACCATTGTTAGAATGTTTAAATAAAATGAAATGTTTAATAATGTCAAAGAGAAGAGATAAAGTAAAAGCAAATAGGAGATGAGATCCAATGCATATGAGGAAAAGAAGAGTTCTCTTTGAATAATAAAGGATCACATGCTTATGATAAGCAGATCTTTATAAAAGAAGTCTAAGTGATATTAGAGAATAAGGAGCCTAAAAAAGCAGAAGGTATAAAATTGTCACTATGTGAATGAGATGATAGCTTGATAAAGCAATGGACTATCAAGGTTGTTCTTAGTGTTGATCTGTATGCTAAAATCATGGATATAATCAGTTAAATTGTGGTCATTGGGAAGGTGCACCATCGTGAGATTTAAGTGATGATAGTAGGAAAAACAAAGCTCATTTGGTTCAAAATATTTGAACTGTGTAATTGTAGTAAATAATTTTGAAGTATAATTTTGTAAAATGGTATTAGGAATGAAGTGATATAAAATTAGCTGATAATTTGAGGACTTAAAGTGTTACAGTTGAACTGTCTGATAGTAAATGGAAAAATATGAATCATACATGACATTAACATAAACTCTTGAAGCTCACAGATCTACAGTTTTGGGTTAGAGTGAAATCAGTTCTGTGGGTAGCATTGGATCTTCACAACTTTCTTTTTTTGACTGCAGTTCTCAAGGATAATTATAAGATAGGCTGGGAATGTGGCATCCTAAGAAAAATGGATAGTGTTTCAGGTTCTTCTCAGCCACCCTCCTCAAATGATGTCCTAAAATACTTTGGCCCAATGTATCACATGATTCCAAAGTTTTCAGCTCAGAGTTGGTTGCTTTTTGGAGTCCCTCTCTGTAGTACAGTTGGATATACACTGAAGCTCCATATGAGCCAATCAACATTTTATATTTGGGTGAAGTAGTATACACTGAACCTTAGACATCTATTTTCTGGTACTATTTACTAATTAATAAGTCATCTTTCTAGAATATGTTGCATGTCATGGTGTTCTTTCTGAATTAATTGAGATAAAATGCCAAGTGCTGACACTGAACCTATTTTTCAGAGAGCGTCAGAGACACAAATGCAAGGAAAGATGGTCACAAGCTATAAAGATGCCAAGGGGTAATCCTTTTAAATCAGAGATCCATATACAAAATCAGTAGCATGGAATATAATGTGACCATGTAAACTTAGTTTATTTGGATTTTATGATGCTAAATTTCAATATCAAACATAAAGACTTACCTTAGGTTCAATTAAGTTTAATATCTTTTTTAACATAAACATTGTTGAATTAAATTTGGAAATACATGCACATTCATCCCTAACACACTATCTTCCAAAATCTCTGGCTTGCTCTCTAAGCTTTCTTTTTCTCTTCTCTTTAAACAAATATGAAGGCAGAAAGTTTATCAAGAACCTGAAAATTCTAGAATAAAACTCTGTGTATTCTACTAACATGTCCTATTTAACTAGAAATTTATGAGATAGGTATTATACTATTATTGTATTGTATAAGGGAAAAAATGGAGCCTAGAGATACTGGGCAACTTGCCCAAATCTGTCTAGTTAATATATGCAATATTTAGGATAAAAATTAAGATTTTCTGATTCTAAGCCCTTATAACTAGGGTGTTATGTTGCCAAGGGACCTTCATTTCCATATGTATCAGGGGAGGACAAGGGACTTTACTGACATAGAATCTCTAGCACTGACCTGTTATCCTTTCCAGAGGATTTACAGGCAACATTATTCCCATTTTAAACACCCGCAAAAGCACAATTTGTAAACTTGCCATATGTTTTCAGGAGAAACCTTATACTTATTTCCCCAAAGAGAAATGTTCCAAGAATATTTTTTTGGTAAGCTGTTGTTTATGATGAAGTATGTTTTTAATATGTCACATTAAATCCTGGAAAACTCATGAATGAAAAGCAAGCAAATATATTTGAAAGTGGACTAAACATAATTGCCTTATGTTCTAGGTTTTCCAAATGACCAAGAAGAAAACTACAATAATTGTTACAACTCACAAGAATCTAAAGATATTTTTCAAGTATCTTAATTACTCATGTTAGTAACTATTACCACACTTGAGACTGAAAATAAATTCACAAAAATAAAAAAAAATCAGGAAAAAATTTATATGATTTGTCAGGTTTCATCACTTCAAGAATATAAAGGAAGAAGGTCTTACTTTACCTCATATCTCAAACAGCAATGCATTCCAAAACAGCGTGGAAGGCACGGCAGTAAACGTGTGAAGCAAGTGGTCACGTTGCATCCTCAGTTAGTAAACAAGACAGTAAAGGGCGCTCAGCTGGCTTCCATCTTCTTCTCTTTTCATTCAGTTGAGACAACAGGATATATCGTAGTCCCGCCTACACTCAGAGTGGTCTTTTCCTACTGAGCTAAAGAACTTGAAACTTTTCCTTAATAAATGCACTCAGAAATTTGTTTCATAGGTAATTCCTGATTCGGCCAACTTGTCAAGGAAATTCATTTCTTGTCAGTTTGACCGTTGACATAACCTTACATTTATATTTCATCTACAGTCATCTCAAGGCAAAATCTATTTAGTTTATGTCTTAGTTTCTTTTCTCGTTGTTGTAATAAATAACTGGAACAGAAGCACCTTAAGGAAGAAAGGGACTATTGTGGCTCACAGTTCCAGAGTACAGTCCATCATGGTGAGAAAGTCATGATGAACAGAGCTTGACACATTCACACTCAGGAACAAAGACAACAAACAAATGCACGCTAGTGCTCAGCACACTTTCTCTAAATTATGTAATCCAAGATCTTCTGCTCAGGGAATGGTCCTATGCACAATTAAAACCAGTCTTCCTACTTCAATTAATATAATCAAAATGGTTTCCCAAAGGTATTCCCAGAGGGCCATCTCCCAGGTGACTCTAGATCTGACAATTATTTTGTATCTATAGATGGTGAAGAATGTGTTTATTGGTCCAATTGTCATTAGTATTTAACATTTCAACTTAACACATTGTACACCATAAGTCTACCTAATTTTATTTTTTTATTTTCCAATCCATATTTTAAAATTTCCTCCTTTTGCTGTTTACAATGTATTTGTTTAATGTGTGTGTGTGTGTGTGTGTGTGTGTGTGTTTCTTTACATGATATAGCATGCACATGAAGATTAGAGGATTACTTACAAGATTCAGTTCCAGGGATCAAACACGTCACTAGGATTGACCCAGTGCCTTTATCCTCTGAGCCACCCTCTTGGCCCCTAAACATGTTCATTTTCAAGAAAAGACTTCCACATTTAATCAGTCCAGGCTGATCAGTAAAATATCCCTCCCTCAGTAGTGGGTAACTCCTCTGATTGCAATAAATCAGATCAGGTCAAATTAATAAATCCAGGTTTTAATCTGAGAAAAGTATTCCCAGGTGGTCTCAGGGGAAGAAGAGAAACCACACGGAAGGACCTTTAATACCCTGCAGGTGGTCTAGAGAAGAGCCTGGCGGCCTTTCTCTGGGCAGGGTCTAGAGAGGGCAACTCCAAGGGAGGAGCCGCCACTTGGCGCGCTGAGGGCAGGGTTTGGAATGGGGCCCAAGCTGGAGATCCCCAGCCCCGGCCATGAAGTTGCAAGCCTGTGGCAAGGATGGAAAGTATGTTAACTCTCCCATTCATATTATCATGTGGTTAGATACCACCTCCATGTGGTATAAGCCATAAAACCCATCTTCAGTGGTGAGAGCATTAATGTGGAAGTGGGGTTAGGGGAGAACAGGTCCCAAGAGATCATTGGTATCTCCTAAGGTTCATATTGAGGTTGTCTCCTTTCCCTGTTGCTAACTTGACAGCTTCTGTAGTGCTCCTATGAGATAAATAGCACATTTTTATCATTTTTTATTTACTGAAACTACGTTTTCCAGACAAAATGTTCTGACCATGGTTTCCTTCCAGAATCTCTCCACCTCCACATCTGTCTTAACTCCATTCCTTTCTATTAGAAAACAAACAGGCAATTTAAAATAAAAGAATCAAACCAGAATAAAACAAACAGAAAAAAAGAAAACAAACAAACAAACAAACAAACAAACCTATACATACCCAGAGACACACACATACACTCACTTAAAACCCATAATCAGAAAACATAGTATGTAAGCAAAGGCAAAAATCTAGTAAGGTTAAAAACTGCCTAAACAACATTACATGACAAAATGTCTCCCAAAGCACCACTGAGTTCATTTCATGCTGGAAGTTGGGCCTGCCCTTCACTGTGGTTTGTATAACCAGTAAGCCTCCATTGAAGAAAACTGACTTCCTTTTTGAGAAGTTGACAAGTGGAGATGGATTCTGGGACTGGAGTGGGTCTCCCGTCTAGTTCCACTCTCAGTGCTGAAAGCCCATCCTGTGGTAACTGTAAGGCACAGGTTTCTTGGCGTCTTGCATCCCCATTGACCCTTACAATCTTTCTGCTTCCTGTTTCTGTTTGTTCTTTGAGTCCTGAAGTGAAGGATTTGATGAAGACACCCCATTTAAGATTGAATTTTCCAAGATTTCTCACTCTCTGCACCTGGTCCAGTTATGAGTCTCTGTATTAGTTACATCTACGGCAGGAGGAAGCTTCTCTGATAACAGCTGAGTGAAATCTTTTCTATGGTGTCTTAATTACCAAGACAACTCTTGTAGAAGAAACATTTAATTGTGGGCTTGTTTACAGTTTTAGAGGATTAGTCTGTGATTGTCATGGCAGGAGGCAAACAGACATGGTGCTGCAGTAATAGCTGAGAGCTTTACATCCTAATCCACATGGGCAGGCAGAAAGAGAGAGAAAGACTAAGGCTGCTTCATGACTTACAGTAATTTCAAAATATGAAACAAAAATTGTGACAAAAATACATGGAGTAGACTGAAGTCACACAGGAGAGGGAGATGGTCCCTAGACATCTTTCCTGGCCCCTCACTGGTAGAGCTTACCTCTAAGCTGACTGTTGAGAGTTTATTAGAGATTTTAATTAGAGAAAGGAAGAAAATTATGGCATGTAAAGCTATGAAAATACAAACCCTATTCTCAGTGACACGCCTCCTTTAACAAGACCACACCTCCAAATTCTTTCCTAAGTAGTTCCACTTCCTGATAACTAACCATTCAAAGGCATGGACATATGGGGTAGATGCACATTCAAATCACATTCTACTCCCTGTCCCTACAGGCTTGTAGGCATATTATAATGCAAAACACATTGAGTACAACTTCAAAATTTCCAATAATCTTCCCCAGTGTCAACACTGTTTAAAAGTCCAAAATCTCTTACAAGACTCTAGGCAATCTCTTAACTATAATCCCCTGTATTATAGTTAAATTAAAATCAAAAAGCAGATCCCATGCTTCCAACATGTAATGGCAATGGATATATACTACAGTTCCAAAAGGGAGTAAAGAAGAGATAGTGAGTACAAGAGAGGGAACAGAGAGATCACTGAACTGGACTATTCAACGGGTGGACGTAAAGGCCTAGGAAATACTTCAGAACCTTTCTTTTCACAGGATGCAGATTATCTGAGTGTCATCTTGTCCTGAATTTACCACTTCCTTTATTACATTTTACATTAGGCTTTTTTTTTTTTAAGTTTTTCATCTGCTTAGGCACAAAATTTAACTTCTTCATGCTTTCCTGAGCCAAAGTCCTTTTGTTTAGGACATTGTTTCCATCACTGCCATTTTTGGGGGCACTGCATTGTACCTAATAGAGAAAAAATACTGCACCAAAGCCAGCCCAAATTAGCAAGGTTATCACCTGGGGTGCTCACTCCAAATTCTACACCTCCATGTCTGTTTTTAAAGGCTTTATTAGAAGGTTCTTCCCTTTCCAGCTTTGCTGACTACAACACAATTCTCTCTCTTGTTTCCATTCTTGTTAAGAATTCTCCTTGGCAGATATCCCACTGTTCTGGTGATGTCTTGAGGTCCCTCATTTTCACAGCTTCACTCCTTTGGGCCTCCCTGCAGAGACTCCCCTGCCATATGCCTGGCCTCAGTGGCTTTCCTTAACAGCAGGGTAAAGTCCCTTTTATGCATGCTTCTTGACTACAAAGCCAGAACCATGTGGCTGAAGCTGCCAAGTTCTTCTGATTCCTGGGGCTGGAACAGGCTTTCTTCCTTTAATTACACTGCATATGTTTTCTGCTGTTCTTTTGGCCAAGGTAACCCCTCAGATATTTTCCTTTCACAAGTTGCAAGATTAGGTGAGTGAGGTTTTGACCTTTATTAAAATTTGGATCAGATTTTTCTTTAAACTTCACATCTCTTGAGCACAAGACTTGGCTCCAAAATTACATTTCCTAGTGCCCCTTTTTCCCCTCAAATTATATATTTTGTATTTCTCTTTGCACCACCTTATCCATTTCATCTACATAAGAGTGACCCCTAATAACCAAGTGACATGTTCAATCCTAGGCTGCCTTGATATCACCTCTGTCAGTGCCATTAATCCAAAAATCTTAAATTTAGCCTCAGACCAATTTTTAGGACAAGTACAAAAAATACTGACACATTCTTTACCAAATATACAAATATTACAAGAATGGTCTCTAGGACAGAGAATATTTTTCCCCTCTAAATCCTTTTGAGCTATGGTTAGCAAATCCTTAATGCCCCCAACACTACTATCTTCCATGTTCCTATTAGAATGACCCAATAAGCTGCTATAATGCATTCAGCAGTTTTTCTGTCCCCAAGTCACTGAATTTTTCATGTTCCTACAATGAACAGGATGATAAGATTAGTCACAGCGATACCCCAGGCACCAATACCAACTAGTACTAACTTTTTTAGTTTTTTTTCTCAGTTATGGTTCTATTGGTATGAAGAGACACCTTGACCAAGGAAACTCTATTAAAAGAAAAATGTTAATTGGGGGCTTGCTTATACTTTTAGAAGATTACTCTATGATCATCATGGCAGAAACAGCCAGGATGGTGCTGGGGAAGTAACTGAGGGATTTATATCCTGATCTACAGGCAACAGATAGAGAGACAGAGATAGAGATAGATAGATAGATAGATAGATAGATAGATAGATAGATAGATAGATGATAGATAGGTAGATAGATAGATAGATAGATAGATAGATAGATAGATAGATAGATAGATAGATAAATGGAGGAGAGAGAAACAGAGAGACAGAGACAGGGTCTGGCACAGGCTTTTGAAATCTAAACGCCTACTCCAAGTAATATGCCTCTTCCAACAATACCACATTTCCCAATCATTCCCCTCACCACATAATAATCAAACCATACAAACATACAGAATAAAGAAAAATATGAAGAACTGCAAAGGAAAAAGGCCAAGTTACATATAAAGGCAGACCCATCAGAATAACACCTGACTTCTCAATGGAGACGCTGAAAGCCAGAAGGACCTGGACAGACGTTATGCAGACACTAAGAAACCATGGATGCCAACCCAGACTATTATATCCAGCAAAACTCTCAATGGTCATAGATGGAGAGAACAAAATATTCCATGATAAAACCAGATTTAGGAAGCACTAGAAGGAAAAATCCAATCTAAGGAAGTTAGATACACTCATGGAAACACAGGCAATAGATAATCCTGCATCAACAAATATCAAAGAAGAAAAACACACAACACTACCACCGAAAAATAACAGGAATTTACAATCACTGATCATTAATATCTCTTAATACCAGTGAACTCAATTTGCCTATAAAAAGACACAGGCTAACAGAATGGATACAAAAACAGGATCCGTCATTCTGCTGCATACAAGAAACACATCTTGACTATTATACTATGCTTTCACAGATGAGGCTGACATAGTCAAAAGCATAAAAATAAAGTCATAATTTTGATTTCCCATTCCTATTTTCTTCTTTCTAACCCAACTACTATTTCTCTTAACACCATATTTTCTTACATCTAAGCATACTGTAGTTTTCTTCCA
>CABHPQ010173541.1:0-52747 GCA_902168405.1 Peromyscus aztecus
AAACATCAGATATTCATTCTTGTACAAGCTAAAATTCTAGTTCACATCAAGAAATAATTTTGAAAACCATGTCAAATTCTCCTTCTTTACATCATTGCCCCCCTCCACTCAAGGTCTGAAGTTATTTCCATAGTTCTCAGACTTATTGAAGACCACATGCACAGTCTTCCACTTCTCCAAAACCACTTATTCCTCTTCACTTTGAACTTCATTACTAGCCTGAACCACAGAAACATCATCCTCACTACCCCACAGGAGGTCATGCTGTTCCCAGGTAACACCACATCCCATACTCTCTTAAGAATATACCCTTATGAAGACACTACTACTCACTTATAAAACCTATAAAGTGATTTCATGACTACTCCAATCATGATGAAATATAATCATTTTTTAGTCTGGTAAAACAATATTCTTCAGTATCTAATTTTTCTAGACTATTGCCTCTGCTTTATGTAATCAGACATTTCTCTCCGACCTGCCAGTTCCCAAATAGTCACTCAGAGGCTTTATGTATAAATGCTCAGCCAATAGCTCAGGCTTGTTACTAGCTAGCTCTTACAATTAAATTAACCCATATTTCTTACCTATGCTTTGCTACATGGCTCATGGATTGTTACTTCAGTGGCTGGCTGGTGTCTTCCCTGACTCCACCCTTCTTCATCCCAATATCCTCTGTGTCTGGCTGTTCCACCTATACTTCCTGCGTGGCTACTGGCCTGTCAGCTTTTTATTACCCGATGAGAGTAATACATATTCACAGTGTACAGAAGGATTATTCCAGAGTACATTGCCTCTGTTTTTCCTTCATGTTCGGATTAAGCAGTTCTCACTGTTGTATTTATCATTGTGTTAAAAACTGATATTATTTCTTCTTTGAAGACTATATCCCACTATCTGCATGGATGATCCTCATTAGTCCTTCAAATGTTACTACAGATACTAAGTGCTTTGTAGGAACCATATCTGACAAATTTTTAAAACCTGTTACTTCTTAGCTCACACTAGAGTCTCAAGAAGTAATCAACCATGATGGAAGGTTGGGAAGCAAAAATAAGCCCTTTCATTTGGGCAATTAATTTTTTGGGGGAAAAATTAAGACATAGCTAGCCTCTTAGCTAATTTTGTCAATGGATTTTATGCAAGATAAATGTGTTTATTGAATCATTTCTGATACATCAGATTCTCTGACACAGACAAAACAAACAAACAAAAATCAGGAAGAATAAAAATATCTAGTGCTAAATAGTTTGAATTTATAACTTTTCTGGTTCATTTGTTTTTCAGATTGTATTTTACAGATTTTTCTTTCTTTGGTATTTCATTTTGCGTTTTGTTTTTTATAAAGAATATTAGATTAATTTTGCTCAAGATAGTTGAATCAACTCTTTCTCACTTGAAATCCTTATGCTTTATGAGAAACTATCTCCAATTACAGGATCTGAAATGATCCAATGAATCAACTAATATATTGTTTTACTAGCCACAATAATTTACTTTGAAAATATGTGTTTAACCTAAATTATCCAATCAGAAATTTCCTGCCAAAAAGATAATCTACCAGTCACTGGGCACCAAAGTAAAATGTCCTCTGTTTTCAAGGTCGAGGCAGCAATCTTAGATACTCTAGGACAATCAACTCTACAACAAACCCTCATCAAAAGAAGAAAGTGTGTAGCTGGACACAAGCTATGTGCATTGACATGGGTACATCTGATTTGCTATTTGAGTGATGAAGGGTATCAGCATAAATGTCTGCTTCATCTATTTGTATTGCATGAAGACCCAAGGACTCTAACAGAGACATATTTTATCATCACAAACCTAACAAATATTCAATATGAAAATCCTTCAAAAGAATATCAAAAGTGTTTGGTGGAGGTTAATAGTTGTCAAATTATTACTTTCAACTAATCATGGATGCAGAGAGATGATATTCAAACAAGAAAACTGTAAAAAGTTATGCTTCCACTAAATTCTAGGTTTTTCATTATTCAAAAGCTCTGTCTTTGCCTATTAGACTACACTGTGCAAATGTTTCACACATTTCAAATGTCATATATTCAAAATTCATTCATTCATATGCCAAGGCTTTTCCTTCATATACAAGTTTGGATTCTAGCTCAAACCTGGATATCAAGAAAGAATGTTGCAACCCATGCCATGTTCTCCTGCCTTGCCACTCTTGGGAAGCAGGACCTAGTTTGTAACAGTGGCTTCTTCATTCTCTTTTATTCTGGAATGAAGGAAAAGTCTTACATCTTAAAGGATAATGATAGCCAACAACCATACCTAATACTTTGTTAGGGTCATAATGTTGTTTATCCAGCACTGTGGCTGCATAACTTAGGACAATCTGATTTCTCTCTTTTCAATAAGAACATATACTCATATTGAAATATGAGGGAAAAATCACTGAATAATAACTGTTCCCATTTTAAGATAAGGGGAAAAGAAAACTGAAGTGGTAAAGCTAGGCATCCAAATGTATCTGCGTCTTCTTGAATTCTTGAAGTAACGCTTTCTAGAAAATTTTCTTAATTACTCATAGTAAAGTTGCACTGATATAGAAACTTGGTGTGTAGTTTTACATAATCATTGTTTTTCTGTATGAGTTACTGATTGTTGAAGTTTAATTATTTAATAATGATATGAGGGTAATAAATGCAACATTTTTGTTTTTTAATTAAATATGATCTTTGGTGCTTTCATTCATATATATTTTCTAAGTAGTTAGTAGACATTGCCTGGGCAAAGTTCTGTTGCTATTTTGATTTCATTAATTTGTTGTCTGTGATAGTATAGTATTATGTGATTTTAGTGCATGATGAACAAGCACATTTATTTTCTGTTTTATATCATGAGCCACTGTTGCTCCATATATATTTCCATGTTTGCTTTATATAAACTTCTGTCATGAGACACATCCTTTTCTTATAGTTACCAATGTTTCTTAGAAATATTAGCCCAACACTTCTCCCAGGGCTTCCTCCTTAATAAGACTGCCACTGGGAATTTTTGTTCCAGGCCATTCAAGGATACTAGTGAAGAGAATCCTGATTTTAATGAGATTAAATTAAATTCTGTCTTACATTGATCAGAATGGCTAATATCAAAAACACAAGTGACAGCTCATGATGGAGAGGATATGGAGCAAAGGGAACACTACTCCACTGCTGGTAGAAATACAAACTTGTATAGGCTATATGGAAATAAATATGACAGTTTCCTCAGGAAATTAGAAATTGATAAACTTCAAGACCCATTTATACCACTCCTGAGCATATACCGATAGATATTCTACTATATCACAAGGACATTTGCTCAGTTATGTTCATAGTAGCTTTATTTGTAATAGCCAGAAACTGGAAACAGCCTAGATGTCCATCAACCAAAGAATGGATGAAACTAATGCAGTACATTTACACAATGGCGTATTATTAAGCTGTTAAAAACAATGACATCAGGAAACATGCAGGCAAAAAAATGGATCTGTGTTAGGTTTGTATTGCTATGAAAAAACTGCATGGCTGAAATAAACTTAGGGAGAAAAGGGTATATTTCAGCTTACAACTTTGAGGTCCTACTCCATCACTGAGGGAAGTCAGGACAGAAACTCAAACTGGAAACCTAGAGCAGGAGTACTGCGGGGTAATGCACTTGTACACTGTAAAGATTTGTCACTCAAACTGGTTGAATAAAATGTTGATTGTCCACTAGCCAGGCAGGAAGTATAGGCAGGGTGAACAGACTAGGAGAATTCTGGGAAAAGGAAGGGCAGAGTCAGGAGTCACCAGCCAGACTCAGAAAAAGCAAGATGAGAATGCTGCACTGAGAAAAGGTACCAAGCCATGTGGCTAAACATAGATCAAGTGTAAGAGTTAGTAATAAGCCTGAGCTACCATCCGAGCATTTACAAGTAATATTAAGTCCCTGAGTCAATTATTTGGGAAGCAGATGCTGGGTATGGGAACAGGCAGGCAAGAGAGAAACTCTCACCTACACAAGAGCACAAGCAGAAGCCTTGGAGGAATCCTACTTACTGGTTTGCTCCTTATAGCCTCCTCAGGCTGCTTTCTTATATACCTCAAGACCACCAGCCAAGGGGTAGCACTACCCACACTGAAATGGGCCTCCTCACATCAGTTATCAATCAAGAAAATGTCCTCAACACTTGCAGGCTGGCCAGTGGGGTCATGTTCTCAATTGAGGTTTTGTCTTCCAAAATACTTTAGGTGTCGTCATTATATATATACAATCAGTAGCACAAGCCACTATAGATATCAAGCCCACCAAGACCTCATTGCCCTTGAATGACAGCCTCAGTGAGCTGCAACCATACTGTAAACTCTAGAATCTCAGATTTTCAAAAGTCTAACACAGCGTTATGTTTCCTCTGGAATAGCTTAGTGCCAATACCCAAGGAACCACTTCCTATGGAACTCTTGACATACTCATATTGCATGCAGCCTGTAAATTTGGTCAAGCCTAGGTTTTCTTTTAACAGAGTCTATGCTTCTTTCTCTCATGAACACATTGAAGGACATTTTATTAATTCACTAATATATTCCAAAAACGTTCCAGACAACTTTTTCCTCTACTATTCCTCAGTCTAGTCTATTAGCTTAAAACCTAATTATTTATCTTATCAAAGAAATATATATATACCTCTACCTCTTGTGACAAGTATAAGATAATACATTGAAAAATCCTGGTTAGACATATACATACTTGACACCAAATGCCATCATCACTAGTAACATTATTATGGAAAAATGGAAATACAATAAATAATGTAAATTTTTCTAAGATACTCTGTATGTGTGGGTGAGAGAGAGAGAGAGAGAGAGAGAGAGAGAGAGAGAGAGAGAGAGAGAGAGAGATTTGCCAGCATCCACATACATGGTACATAGAAGACAGTCTTGGGCATTGCTTGGGCATTGCCTTCCACCTAGTATTAAGACAGAGTCCCTCTTGTTTATTGCTCCGAGTTCCTGGCTAGCTAGCCTGCAAGCTTCTGTCAATTTCCTGTCTCTGCTCCATATCTTCTGGTAAAAACATTCTAAGATGGCAAGCTGCTGTGTCTGGACTTTATGCAGGTTCTCAGCATCCGAACTAAGGTGACTGTCTGGTTTAAGCAGCAGGCACATTTCCCACTGAGTCATTCCCCCAGCTCCCTTCTGAGGTTTCTAAACAGTCTGTAACTAAAGAAAGTAAATTATGTGACTAGTAGTTTGCAGAAAAATAGCAAGAGTCTTCGCTTCTAGCAACTCTCCTGAACACATCTCATAAACCACTGTGTTGGGACCACCAAAAGCATATCCTCTCTACCCTGAGTCCATTTGATTTTGGACAAATGATTTCATCTGAATATGGTTGGCTTTTTCAAGTTAAAACATCATATTAACTTTGTGAATATTCAATAAAATTGTTTTAGAAATTAGTGACCTTGTGACTGGAGAGATGGCTCAGCTATTAATATATATTTGTGATGTGTATGTGTTTTAACAATAATAAGGAAAGGGGGCTATCAACTTGAGAAGGGGGCTCCAGAGGGGCTTAAGGAAGGACAACTGAAATGGGCTGAAGGGAGGAAAATGGGGGGGGGGCAATATAGTTCTATTTCATTCAAAACATGTTTTTTAAAGAGGTTTTTTTCCCCACTCTCCCAATAGACCTGAGTTCTAATCTCAGTATCCACATTGGAGCAGCTCAAAATTGATTATAACTTGAACTCTCTGTGCTCCAAAGCCTTATTCTGGCTACCATGGAAACACATACACACACACATACACACACACACACACACACACACAAATAATAATAATAATAATAATAATAATAATAATAATACTATAATAATAATAATAATAATGAAACCTAAGACAATTTATAAGTTTTGACCTACCTACAAGGTCAAAGCACAGTTAAGGAAAATGTACTTTAGCATAACTTTCCATGTGATTCTGGGACACTCATGCTGACAAACTGGTAGAAACTGACAATTGCTGTTATTTTGATCAGGTGTCTTATTTTTTTAATTACAAGTTTATTCTTTAATCAAGTATTTAGACAAATAATTTAATTTCCTTCCTTTTCTCCTCCTCTCTCCTCCCTTATCCCTCTCCTTCCCTCTCCTCCTTCAATCAGATATCAGGGCCTTGTACCCCAAATCAATATAACTTTCTACACTCAATCTCATGCCAAGACACTCATTTTTAATCCTTAAATATAAATTATTTATAAAATTTTAATTTGCTTTCTATACAAACCAAAGAGAGTAGGTTACATAATCCGACTCATTGCATAATTTAACTATTGTATAACTTTTGGTCCCAGCACTCAAGAGGCAGAGGCAAGTGGATCTCTGTGAATTCGAAGCCAGTTCTTACTACAAAGCAAGTTCCAGGACAGCCAGGGCTACACAGAGAAACCTGGTCTCAAACCACCAAAAAGGAAAATTTCTCTAACCCCAGTAGCAAAAACTTACTTGAGCATTATGGTTTTCCAAAATGATACAGAATGGAAAAAAACTTAGTAGGCAGATTCTCTACCCAACTTGAGGAAACACTTCCAAAGTCCTTCAACCTAAAATTATTCTGTATGCAGTGGAGTATAATATCTGTAGACTTTGGTCCCAGTAAAAGAAGACAGTTTGTAACTAAAGATGAAGTT
Organism: Peromyscus aztecus; assembly: GCA_902168405.1. Taxonomy (NCBI): domain Eukaryota; kingdom Metazoa; phylum Chordata; class Mammalia; order Rodentia; family Cricetidae; genus Peromyscus; species Peromyscus aztecus. The sequence goes on from CABHPQ010173541.1 coordinate 6,676, forward strand.
TGGGTAGCTAGTCTTATATGGTTGAATATTTGACATAGAGACCATTTTTCCATGCAGATATTCTATGTCTAGAATCCAGAAAATATTGGATGTAGGCATTCTATTCAGCATCACATGAACCTTATATTTGTTTGCTCTTTGAGTATTTTCTTCTGTTAAAAGAACAATAACAAGAGCTGCAGGGAGAGTATAAATTCAGTAACTTGTTAATGTTACTGTGAAATGTAAAACAAAGGAGTCTCGATGTAATTCTTCTGTGCAGGCTACAGATGTCAGGATCATGTTGAGCTGGGCTCTAAGGACAGATTCTCCACAACTATGGTTATAAAAATTCTTACATCTGGAAGAAAACTTAGCAAATTTCTTAAGATGAGTCTGGCAGTGTCACCATTTGCTAGCTGCTAAAGGTAGCTTTTCAATTTTACATTCAGTGTGGGAAAGGAGAAAATGATAAAGGGTCAGCAGGGACCCAACACCTAGCAAGAGTTTCAGGACCCCCCGCACCAGGAGCACATTCATATTTAATACATTACATTAAGGGCTCCCAAAGCAATATTTTCTACCACGACTCCAATGGCCCTGTTTCCCATATGTAGACAAATTAATGAAGGTAGATTCTGGAACTGCACATAAATATTCAACCAGTGTCTGTATTTATGCCTCAGATTACCAATAACTAATGGTCAGCTGAACCAAAGTAACCATATAACTTAGACATGTAAAAGGATAGCTGATCCCGTTTATTATACCACCTGTGAGCCTCCTAGGAGAATAGCAGTCTAGTGAAATATTTTGGTGTGCTGACACAATTTTGTACTTGTTTATGAGGCTTTGCCAGCCTCATCACTAATTTCCTGTTAGAATTCTTTGCTTCAAAGGCCAAGTCCACACATGGGAAAACTATTTTCTGCAAACAATCTTCTCAAAGCTCTACTGTCTCTGTCTCTTCAATGGCCTCTCTGGATATTGTCTTCACTTTTACACTTGCTTTTAGCCATCATAAGGGATTAAAATTAGCATTCGGGGAAAGCAAATCCATGAGCTGTGCAAGATTTAAATTGCTATGTCGATTACCTGCTTCAGCCTCTTCTCAGAGGCATGGGAGAAAAACTCTCTTTTCTGATTCATGAGCTAAAAAGGACAATGGAAAAAGCTTTTGCTCCAATACATCTCACAAAAAGATCAAGTGGAGATAAACTGATATAACTTCTGTGCTCACAACTGCAGCACGTTTCTATCCTAAAGTATTGATATACTGTGTACAGCCTGGTGATAGCCATACCCTTTCTGTAAGCAGCATTGATAGCACTATCTCCTGGGACATTGGTTATTGCACTTTCTAAAGTATCTTATTAACATGTGTAAATCCCAGTTGAGAAGCTCAACATCACAAAAACTATAGTAGAAAATGCAGTCATTTCTGCCGTCATATTTATCAAAGCACAGTAGCAACTTGCACTGTTAGGACTTTCAGTTTTAACTTTTTTTTCCTGTTATGTGCAGCATATAGTGTTAACACTGATTGGAAATGTCTCTGCTTATTTAGCAAAAATACTTATGGCTTGGGATTTTGAATTGTGGAAACGTTTACTTCAAGTTAAGAATTAGTACTTATTTCAAAGGGTGTGCAGTTTTGACTGTGGATGCTTATATTTCGAAAAACTGGCTAGAATATGCTGGATTAATGGAATTCATTGCTGAAGCAGACTCAAATGTGTAACAATAAGAGCGTTGCTGTCTCCCCTAAAAATATCAGACAACATAGAAAACTGATAACTGGTACTAGCTTGAACTGGAAAAGTAGAGTGTATTCAGTAACATCTGGAAGTCTTCATTCAAAATACTTTACAGAATTTCTTACCTGCTGAGGAATGATGGGCATTATTCTATTAAACAATTGCAAGTTTCTCTGGACACTGATGATATTTCCATTCCTTTTATCAAATAAATTCTTGGATCTTAGAGAATTATATAGAGCTTAGAGCCTGGTCAATGGCTTCAAAAGAACTCAAGGAAGAAAATGAACATGCAAATAAAAATGATAATTAGAGTCTGAAGGGCACATTGCTGAACTCACAATTTGTTTGTTGTGTTTAAATATTGCAGAGGTTCCTGATATGCACATCTTGTTGGGCCATATGGGATCCTGATTTGCTTATTCCCAATAAGTGTTACTGCCTGAGGTTTTCAACCAACCTTGCCTTTTTTTAGTGAATATATCAATGGTCACACTATGTAAGCTGTTAGTGTAGACTAACATGAGTGATATTTCGTTCTGGGATGACCTTTTCTTGTATCACATGTAAGTTTACATGTGTGTTTGCATATCTAAAATACATGTTCCAAACCACGCCTAAAGTAACTGAACTTTTTGTTTTATCTTATTATCTAATAAATTAATACAACAAGGAGCTCATTAAATGCAAACGAAGAAGAGGAAAAAGGTGTTGCTAGAATGTAATTAGCAAGATACAAAGATACCAATTAACACCTATAGCAAAGAAAAAACAACTTTTTCCCCCATGGGGCAGCATCAAAAATAAAGCCACAGCTGGTTACACACACTGTGTGGAGTGAAGATGGATTTTAGCTTTTCTGTTAATCCTGAAGCCTGGAGAGTAAGGAGGAAAGGAGAAGAGGAGAGTCTGTATGCTGGCCAGTAAAGGGATTATCACTCTAAATGCCTTTGGTTCTGGTTAGAACAGTGTACAGCTGAGGGGAAATTCTGTACAAGTCTCATGCCACTGGTCTTCTGTTGATTTCAATCCTCCTTACGTTCATTTCCTCCAAACAGCACTACACCATTCACATGCCACTGTTCGACAACTTCATCAAAAAACATTTTCTTACATCAAGTAATTAGTGTGACAAAATGGACTTCATATATGTCACAAATCTTTGTAACATCTTTTGTATAAGGGGTCATGAAGTCAAAGAGTGTTTTGTTTAAGTTTTCAGAAGAAATGATCAAACTATCCCGTGTGAGTGTGACTTGATCATATGCACTTCATTTTTAGGGAAACAGCAGAGTACCTGTGACTGTGTTCATCAAGAGCTCTACAGCTTGGGGTATGGAGGTGGCTCTGTGGGTAAGAGCTCTTGCTCTACAAGCATGGGGCCTGAGTTCAGACCCCACTTCCCATACATAATCATTCTGTGACTGTCTGCAACTCCAGCTCAAGGGGATGGAGACAGGTAGATGACAGGTCAGCCGTGTCAAAAGTGTGAGAAATGATCTCATGAGAATGAGGTTGAGAATAATGGAGCCAAACACCTGGCCTCTTCCTCTGCCTTCCATATACATGCACAAAGACCCACTCATTAGCCCCACTCCCACATTCATCCACGCACAGGTATGCGCGCGCGCACACACACACACACACACACTAGTTTTTAAAAAATCATTAAGACCCAGTCCGCTAACATTTGCACCTCCCAAGTCTATAATGTAGGCAGAGATAATGAGCCTCACTTACAAAATCATGGCACTCTCATAGCTCTCCAAACAAAGCCATCAAAGTGTTAACCTACACTAATATTACATCATTCTTTTCAGGGGTAGTATTTCTAGCATTCTATTTAAATGTAATTATAAGCTTACAGAAAAAAAAAATCACAAGAATGGTACATGCACCCCCTGCAAGCCCTTTTCCCAGCTGTGTTGACGGATGCAACACTGCCACATTTCTTTGTGTGAATGTGAACCCCACGCACACCCTCTGAAAGCAAGCGGCTACTCTCTGACTCCTCTCTCCCTCAGCACTTCAGTGTACATATATCTTAAACACCAAGACATTCCCTTTCTTCTTACAGGACAATTGCCATTTGGGGAAATACACCCTTAATAGACAACTATATATCCAATATATTACAAATACCAGTTTTGTAAATTGATCCAGTGTTCTCTTTTGTACCATGTGTTATCTCATATTGTATTTTGTTAGGATATCCCATAAGTTTCTTTTAAACTGAAATGGGTCATTATACTTTGTCTTTTATAACAGTTGCTTAGTTGAGGAAAATTTACAAGAAAACATTCCTCACTTGGCTTATATGATGCTTCCTAAATGACATGGTTCAAGTTGTGACCCCTGAGATGTATTTCCTTCTTAGAGTACCAGAACAGACCTTCAGGAATATTAACCTGTCCATCAGTGAAAACGTTAATTATCTTCATATTATGTTTGTCTAATTTTGTCACTGTTCTGTTTCTGGAATCCTTTAAAGGTGGTTGTAATGTGGCTAACCATTGGCTTAACTTTTAAAATACTACATTATGATATGGGTCAAGCCATGTCTTCTGCATGTTTACCAGGTGGAAGAGCTTTCTATTTTAGGTGTCCTTTCACCGTGCAGCAATTTTCCCTGAGATGAAATGTTCCATCTGGGAGGGAAGCTCCTCAAGAGCAGGATGCTATAAAAGCAGGTGAAACGGTCCATCTTGCAGGGAAACTCTTTAAAAATTGGGAAGTAACTCTTTAAACTCAAGAACTCAAAAGCATCATGATGTTCCTGAAACTGAACAGATTCACTAAAACCCTTTGTCACCCGGTTTATACAAGAAATACTGAGAAAAATACTCTGACCTAAGAAGTCAAGCTTCCTTGAAGAGGCTCAGACCAAATAAGTCACATGAAAGAAACAGAGATTGCTGTGGCTATTGCTCTGTATGCTGTGAATGTGTTGTTCTGATTGGTTAATAAATAAAGTGCTGATTGGCCAGTAGTCAGGCAGGAAGTATAGGTAGGACAAGCAGAGAAGAGAATTCTGAGAAGAGGAAGGATGAGTCAGGAGTTGCCAACCAGACACAGGGGAAGAAAGATGTGAAGGCAGAACTGAGAAAAGGTACCAAGCTGCATGGCTAAACATAAATAAGAATTATGGGTAATTTAAGAGTAAGAGCTAGTCAATAGTTAGCCTGAGCTAATGGCTGAGCAATTTTAATTAATATAAGCCTCTGTGTGTTTACTTGGGTCCAAGTGGCCACAGGACCATGGGAGCCAGGCAGGACCAGAAAAACTTCAGCTGCAAGAGACTATCCCAGTTGCTTGGAGAAGACAAATACCTACAGAACTGCCTAGAGGAAGTAGAAGCCAACTAAATTACCTAGAAAGGACACTATCTTGGGGGTACAACCAGTTGCAGGCTAGCAGGCAGGACTCCACCAGGCAGGCCTGACTACCACCATCCCCTACTGGACCCTGTAACCTACAAACCCCAATCCACCCCCCAAACCCATTCACCCTCCAAGACCACAGCTGCTCCCTACAACAGATTCTGCCAGCTCCAATTGGACCAAGAGGTGAGTCTTTCTTCTCATAGCTGATCACCACAACCTCTAGGCCTTAGGCCTAGGGGCAAAACCAGTGCCCCAATACCTTACCCACTGTAGCCCCAGTTGCAGGCCAGCAGGCAGGACTCTTGCAGGAAGGCCTGACAACCACCTCCTCTAGCAGATCCTGTAACCTACAAGCCGCAATCCACCCCTCAACCCAGCCTCTGAGACCACAGCTGCTCCCTGAGACACAGACTCCACTAGCTCTGATTGGACCAAGCATGGTTCCCTGAGACACAGACACTGTTTGCACCAATTTAAGGAATAGATAGGTAGACACCAATGCAAGAATACATTCAACAACATAAAGAGCAATATGGCACCATCAGAACCTAGTGGTTCTACATAAGCAAGACATGAACATCCCAGTGTAGAAGAAACATAAGAAAATGACTTTAAGAAGATGATAGAGGCCTTTAAAGAGGAAATGAAAAATTCCCTTAAAGAAATTGAGGAAAAGACAAACAAAAAATTTGAAGAAATCAATACATCCCTTAAAGAAAGCCAAGAAAACCAAGAAAAAGCAATTAAACAGGTGAAGAAAACAGTTCTCAAGACCTGAAAATTGAAATAGAAACAATGAAGAAGACACAAACTGAGGGAATGCTGGAAATAGAAAATCTGAGTAAACAAACAGGAACTGTAGATGCAAGATTAACCAACAGAGTACAAGAGATGGAAGAGAGAATCTCAGGTGTGAAGGACAAAACAGAGGAAATAGATTCGTCAGCCAAAGAAAATACTAAAGCCAAAAATGTCATAACACAAAACATCCAGGAAATCTGAGACACCATGAAAAAGCCAAACCTAAGAATAATAGGGATAGAAGAAATAGAAGAATATCAACTCAAAGGCACAGAAAATGTATTCAACAAAAGCATAGAAGAAAACTTTACCAACCTAAACAAAGAAATGCCTATGAAGTTACAAGAAGGTTATAGAACACCAAACAGACTGGACCCAAAAGAGAAGTCCCCTTACCATGTAATAATTAAACCACTAAACATAGAGAATAAAGAAAAAAAATATTAAGAGCTACAAAGGAAAAAGGCCAAGTAACATATAAAGGCAGACCCATCAGAATAACACCTGACTTCTCAATGGAGCATCTGAAATCTAGAAGGTCCTGGACAGACATTATGCAGACACTAAAAGACCATGGATGCCAGCCTAGACTATTATACCCAGCAAAATGCTCAATTGCCATAGACAAATTAAACAAAATATTCCATGATATAAACAGATTTAAACAATACCTATCCACAAGTCCACCCCTACAGAAAGCATTAGAAGAAAAAAATCCAATCCATGAAAACTAGATGCACCCATGAAAACACAGGCAATAGATAACCCCACAGCAGCAAATCCCAAAGAAGGGAAATACACACACACTACCACCAAAAGATAATAGGATTTAAAAATCACTGGTCATTAATATCCCTTAATAAAAATGGACTCAATTTACCTATAAAAGACAGAGGCTAACAGAATGGAGACAAAAAAAGAACCCATTTTCTGCTACAAACAAGAATCATACCTCAACTTCAAAGACAGAAACTACCTCAGAGTAAAGGGCTGGGAAAATTCTTTCCAGTCAAATGGACTTAAGAAGCAAGCTAGTACAGCTATCCTAATATCTAACAAAATAGACTTCAACCTAAAATTAATCAAAAGAAATTAGGAAGGACATTACATATTCATCACAGGAAAAAATCCATCAAGATTAAGTGTCAATTCTGAACATTATGCCCCAAATATAAGGCCATCTACCTGTAGAAAAGAAATATTACTAAAGCTTAAATCTCTCAGAAAACCACACACACTAATAGTGGGAGACTGCAACTCCCTACTTTTACCAATGGACAGGTCTGCCAGACAGAAATTCAACAGATAAATAATGGAAATAACAGACGTTATGACCCAAATGAATTTAATAGACATCTACAGAACATTCCACAAAAGAATATACATAAGAGAACAAACACAAGAGAATATACCTTCTTCTCAGCACCCTGTGGAACCTTCTCTAAAATTATAAACATACTCAGTCACAAAGCAAGTCTCAACAAATATAAAAATATTGGAATAACCTCCTGTATTTTATCAGACCACCATGCCTTAAAGTTAGAATTCAACAACAACACAAATTACAGAAAGCCTACAAACTCATGGAAAGTTAATAATGCTCAACTGAATCACCAATGGGTCAAGGAAGAAATAAAAAAAGAAATTAAAGACTTCCTAGAATTCAACAAAAATGAATGTACAACATACCCAAACTTATGGGACACTATGAAAGCAGTACTAAGAGGAAAATTTATAGCACTAAATGCCTACATAAAGAAGTTGGAGAACTCTCACACTAATGACTTAACAGCACACCTGAAAACTCTAGAAGAAAAAGAAGCAAACTCACCCAGGAGGAGAGACACCAGGAAATAATCAAATTGAGGGCTGAAATCCATAAAATAGAAAGAAGGAGAACAATGAATCAATGAAACAAAGAGTTGGTTCTTGGAGAAAATCAACAAGATAGACATACACTTATCCAAAATAACTAAAAGACACAGAGAGAATATCCAAATTAACAAAATCAGAAACGAAAAGGGAGACATAACAACAGACAATGAGGAAAAACAGAGAATCATCAGGTCATACTTCAAAGACCTGTACTTCACAAAATTGGAGAATCTGATAGAAATGGACAATTTTCTGGATAGGTACCATATATACAAATTAAATCAAGACCAAATAAATAATTTAAATAGACCTATAACTCCTATGGAAAAAGAAGTAATCATTAAAAGTCTTCCAACCAAAAAAGCCCATGGCCAGATGGTTTCAGTGCAGAATTCTACCAGAATTTCAAACAAGAGCTAGTACCAATACTCCTGAAGTTGGTTCACACAATAGAAACAGAAAGAACATTGCCAAACTCTTTCTATGAGGCTACATTTATCCTGATAGCCAAACCATACAAAAATGCAACAAAGAAAGAGAATTACAGACCAATCTCCTCATGAACATTGATGCAAAAATTCTCAATAAAATACTGGCAAACTGAACCTAGGAACACATCAAAAAATCATTCAGCATGATCAACTAGGCTTCATATTAGAGATGCAGGGATGGTTCAACAAATGAAAATCTGTCAATATAATCCACCATATAAACAAACTGAAAGAAAAAAACCACATGATTGTAGCTGGAGTTATCTCCATTCCTGTCTGGGCCGGCAGCCACTCAGACTCAAATAAACACACAGATGCTTATATTATTTAAACTATTTGGCCTAATGGCTCAGGCTTCTTGCTATCTCATTCTTATATCTTAAATTAACCCATATCTATTAATCTATAAGTTGTCATGTGGCTTGTGGTTTACTGGTACTTAACATCTCGCTTTTCTGCGGCTGGCAGCATCTCCTGACTCAGCTTTCCACTTCCCAGACTTATACTCTCTCTTTGTCCCACCTATATACTTCCTGCCTGGCTACTGGCCAATCAGCACTTTATTTATTAACCAATCAGAGCAACACATTCAAAGCATAATATAAATAATATAAAATAACTTGAGGTAACTCTAACCAAATAAGTGAAAGACCTGTATGATAAGAAATTTAAGTCCATGAAGAAAGAAATTGAAGAAGATATTAGAAAATGGAAAGATCTCCATGCTCATGGATAGGTAGAACCAACATAATAAAAATAGCAATCTTACCAAAAGCAATCTAGAGATTCAGTGCAATCCCCATCAACATCCCCACATAATTCTTCACAGACCCCTAAAGTGCAATACTCAACTTCATATGGAAAAACAGAAAACCTAGGATATCTAAAACAATCCTTTACAATAAAGCAACCTCTGGAGGCATCACCATCCTTGACTTCAAGCTCTACTACAGAGCTATAGTAATAAAAACAGCTTGATATTGGCATAAAAACCGACATATGGACGAATAGAATCAAGTTGAAGATCCTGACATTAATCCACACACCTATAAACACCTGATTTTTGACAAAGAAGCCAAAACTGTACAATGGAGAAAAGAAAAGATCTTCAACAAATGCTGCTGACATAACTGGATGTCAACACATAGAAGATTGCAAATAGATCCACATCTATCACCATGCACAAGACTCAAACCCAAATGAATCAAAGACCTCAACATAAATACAGCTACCCTGAACCTGATAGAGGAGAAAGCAGGAAGTAACCTAGAATGCACTGGCACAAGAGACCACTTCCTAAATATAACACCCAGTAGCACAGACACTGAGAGCAAAAATTAATAAATAGGACCTCCTGAAACTGAGAAGCTTCTGTAAGGCAAAGGACAAGGTCAATAAGACAAAATGACAGCCTACAGAATGGGAAAAGTTCTTCACCAGCCCACATCTGACAGAGGGCTGATCTCCAAAATATATAAAGAATCAAGAAACTAGACAGAAAAATACCAAACAATCCAATTTAAAAATGAGCGACAGATCTAAACAAAATTTTTAACAAAAGAATCCCAAATGGCTGAAAGACATTTAAGGAATTGCTAAATATCCTTAGTCATCAGGGAAATGCAAATCAAAATGACTCTGAGATGTCATCTGTCAAAATGTGTAATATCAAAAACACTGATGACAGCTTATGTTGAAGAGGATGTGGAATAAGGGGAACACTCCTCCACTGTTGGTGGGAGTGAAAACTTGTTCAGCCACTTTGGAAATCAGTGTGGTGACTTCTCAGAAAACTGGGAATCAATCTACCTCAAGACCCAGTGATACCAATCTTGGGCATAAACCCAAAACATGCTCAAGTATACCACAGGGACACTTGGTCAACTATCTTCATAGCAGTATTATTTGTAATAGCCAGAATTTGGAAGCTACCTAGATGCCCCTCAATTGATGAATGAATAAAACAAATGTGGTACATATACACAATGGATTATTACTCAGCTGTAAAAAAAAAAAGTAGTGACATCATGAAATTTGCAGGCAAATGGTTGGAATTAGAAAGTATCATCCTGATTGAAGTAACCCATACTCATAAAGACAAATACAGTATGTACTCATTCATAAGTGGATACTAGATGTAAAGAATAGGATAATCAGACAGATTATCCTACCATCAGTCTGATTATCCTACCATCCACAGCTCTAGAGAAGCTAGGAAACAAGGAGGACCCTAAGAGGAATGGATAGATTACCTTGGGAAGGGAAAACAGAGGAGATCTTAATGAGTAAACTGGGAATGGAGGGTACAATAGAGGGTAGGGGATGGGGGATGAGAACATGAGGGAATGGGATGGTTGAGCTGGGGGAGGGACAGAGTAGGAGAGCAATGAAAGAGATATCTTGATAGAGGGAGACATTATGGGGTAAGGGAGAAACCTGGTGCTAGTGAAATTTCCATGAATCCACAAGGATGACCCCAGATTAGACTACTAGCAATAGTGGTGAGGGTGCCTGAACTGGTATACCCTGGTAATCAGAATGGTGAATACCCTAACTGTCATCATAGAGCCTTCATCCAGTAACTGATGAAAGCAGATGCAGAGATCCATAGCCATGCACGAAGCTGAGGGCTGAGCTCCGGGAGTCCAGTTGAAGAGAGAGAAGAGGGATTAAATGAGCAAGAAGGGGGCAAGATCATTATGGGGAAATCTACAGAGACAACTGAACCAAGCTCAAAGGAACTCACAAACTTTAGACTGACAACTGTGGAACCTGCATGGGACAGAACTAGACCCTCTGCATATGGGACACAATTGTTTAGTTGGGTCTGTTTGAGGGGCCCCTGGAAATGTGATCAGGAGCTATCCATGGTGCATGAGCTGGTTTTCTGGACTAGACTCTCTACATACAGGAGACAGTTGTAGAGCTGGGTCTATTTGAGGGGCCCCTGGCAATGTGATCAGGATCTATCCCTGGTGCATGAGCCTGCTTTCTGGATTCCATTACCTATGGTCAGACACCTTGCTCACCCCTGATAAAGTGGGGAAGGGCTTGGTCCTGCCTCAACTGAATGTACCAGACTTAGCTGCCCCCCCCATGGGAAAACTTATCCTCTTAGAGAAGGTGATGAAGAGTGCGGAAAAGGAGAAGGCGGGGGTGGGAGGAGGCAGGAGAAGGGATAAGAGGAGGATCTGTGGTTGGTATGTAAAATGAATTTTAAAAAAACAAAACATTTTGAGTGGCAAAAAAAGAAAAAAGGACACTCTCCAATTTATGGAGCTGCCTGCATGTTTTACAGTGCACTCTAGTTTTCCAGCTCTCATGAGATGTCACCCATGCTCAGGTGAGCTTCTTGTGATGCGGCTGGCTTTGAGTCATTTCTGCCCCTGTGAGTAACCCCATCACCAATATAATATGCCCAACAAAACTCATTGGTTCACCAAGCTGGAAGCCAGTAGTAATGCTACTTTGATTGGTCCTTAGTTCTTTTTTTTATGGTGAGTATGTATTTGTTCATGTCAGTGGGCCCCACTGGAGTTTGATATGTGTAAATAAGAAGGAATGTTAGTAACGCTGTAATAGGAGTAACCCCTCTCTACTCTTTTTAAAGGTTTTATTTATTTATTTATTTATTTATTTATTTATTTATTTATTTGTGTGTGTGTGTGTGTGTGTGCACATGTGTGCAGAATCTCTGAAAGACTCCAGAAGCAGGCATCAAAATCCACAGAGCTAAAGTGATAGGAAGTTATGAGCCACCACATATGGGTGCTTGGAATCAAGATCTGGTCCTCTGGAAAAATAGCATGTAGCACATCCTATTAACTGCAGAACCATCTCTCCAGTGACTCATATCTTTTCTTAAAACCATCAAAGAACCTAAATTGAAATAAAACAAAATATCCTGAGTTTGTGAGATAAAAGACTGCTTCATCTCTACCAAATTATTAAGGTAGCAGCGCCCGTTTCATTTCCCACCAAATGCAAGCAAGCAAACACCGTGACAGTGATCGACAGGCAGAGGATGTTGTTCTGCCACTTGGGGTTCCTATAGCTCAAGAAAATGGTCACTTCAGGCTGGTGGGAATGCTCAGGGGGATACAGGGCCTGTGCCATGCCTAGATGACCTGAATCTGGCCTCTGAGACTTTCGTATCTCAAGGGGAGAACAGACCTGCAATTGTCCTCTGAGCTCAAACACACAGCAAAGTTTTTTCTTTTAAAGGAATTTTTAAAAATGGTTACTTATTTATCGTGGTCTCTTATTTCTTGTTCTCCCTCTCTGTTCTTGATCCAGCTGGGATCTCCCGCTCCCCTAAGCTCTCTTTCCCTCGAACCTTGCCCTTCATTACCCTCACTCACGTCAAGATTGTTCATGTAGATCTCATCCATTTCTCTGTCATTGGGTGATCCCTGTGTCTTTCTTAGGGTCCTGTTTTCTAGGTAGCCTCCCTGGAGTTGTGAGTAGCAGTCTAGTCATCTTTGTTTTACATCTAGTATCCTCCTATGAGTGAGTACATACCATGTTTGTCTGAGTCTGGGTTACCTCACTCAGGATGATTTTTTCTAGATCCATCCATTTGCCTGCAAACCTCATGATGTCATTGTTTTTCTCTGCTGAGTAGTATTCCATTGTGTATATGTACCACATTTTATTTATCCATTCTTCAGTTGAAGGGCATTTAGGTTGTTTCCAGGTTCTGGCTATTATGAACAATGCTGATATCAACATAGCTGAGCAAGTGCCCTTGTGGTATGATTGAGCATTCCTTGGGTATATGCCCAAGAGTGGTATAGCTGGGTCTTGGGGGAGATTGATTCCCGGTTTTCTGAGATAGCGCCATATTGATTTCCAAAGTGGTTGTACAAGCTTGCATTCCCACCAGCAGTGGAGGAAAGTTCCCCTAGCTCCACATCCTCTCCAGCATAAGTTGTCTTCAGTGATTTTGATCTTAGCTATTCTGACAGGTGTAAGGTGGTGTCTCACAATAAATGAAGACCACATGAGAATAGGAAGAAGCAAAGTGCTAGAGAAGTCCACAGAAATCCACAAAGATACCTCCACAATAGACTACTGGCAATGGGTGAGAGAAAGCCCAAACTGACCTACTCCGGTGATAGGATGGCCAAACACCCTAATTGTAGTGCTAGAAATCTCATCCAATGACTGAGGGAACCGGATGCAGAGATCCACAGTCAGGCCCCAGGTGGAGCTCCAGGAGTCCAATTGGCGAGAAAGAGGAGGGTTTGTATGAGGGAAAATTGTTGAGACCAAGATTGGAAAAAGCACAGGGACAAATAGCCAAACTAATGGAAACACATGAACTATGAACACCCAACTGGATCAGGCCCTCTGGATAAGTGAGACAGTTGATTAGCTTGATCTGTTTGGGAGGCATTCAGGCAGTGGGACTAGGACCTGTCCTCAGTACATGAGCTGGCTGTTTGGAACCTGGGGCTTATACAGGGACACTTGGCTCAGCCTGGGAGAAGGGGACTGGACCTGCCTGGACTGAATCTACCAGGCTGAACTCAATCCTCAGGGGAGTCTTTGCCCTGGAGGAGATGGGAATGGGGGGGTGGGCGGGAGGAAGGCGGGGAGGTGGGGGGGGGGCAGAAGGGGATAGAACAAGGAATCCATGGCTGATATGTAAAATTAAATTAAATTATAAAATTTTTAAAAATACAACATAAAAAATGGTTGCTTATACGTAGAGTTTAGATCTGAAATGCCACCCTAAAGCATGGCCAGACTTAACAGCATTTCCGTAGTACTGGAGTGAAGCAGTGCAACCACTAAGGGGAAGGACTAGACTGGAGGAAATAGGTCCTTGTGAGTGTCTCCTTTATAGGTACGTTGGAATTTTAGTCTAACATGGGTCTTGAGAAGTTCTCTGGTGTAACAGTTGTTCTAATCAGGAACACACACAATTGGAAGGTTAGCAGGGATTTTGTAACCCCAGTTCACCAACGCGCTGACAAAAAGAACCTCCTAAGCTGGGCATTGGTGGTGCACGCCTTTAATCCCAGCACTCGGGAGGCAGAGCCAGGCGGATCTCTGTGAGTTCGAGGCCAGCCTGGGCTACCAAGTGAGCTCCAGGAAAGGTGCAAAGCTACACAGAGAAACCCTGTCTCGAAAAAAACCAAAAAAAAAAAAAACCAAAAAAAAGAACCTCCTGTATTTGTCTCTGTTGAAACCAGACATGTAGCTTAAGCAACATAGCCATTAAAATTGAAATTATTTTTAAAAACAAAACATTAATGTTTAAGGCCTCAGAATTGTCAAAACTAGCGCTTATGCACCTCTACCATTTAGAACATTCAATATAATGGATAGAATGCTTACAAGCCTGGATTCTTTGTGATGAGGCCCAACGCTCAATTCTGAAATAGCTTTGGATCCAAACGCTGACTCGATAATTTCAGTACAATTATCTGGCCATACATTTAGCTGACTTCTGTCCTTAGACTATTTTGTCCTCTGGCTCGAGTAAATATGTTATGCCATGTGCAATTAGAGGATATAAAAGGCAGAGAGCCAGGACTTCATTAAGCTCAGTACAATTGATTCTGTCCCTGCTTCATAGTACATGACTGCATGTCCAGCAGAATTATGTCTGGGGCTTCAGGGAAAGAGACCTTTAATTCTCCTGTGTCCCTACAAACAGAAGGCTAACAACATTAGTACAATTTACTTACTCATTGTGAATAAGGAAAATGACGTTAGGCCAGTCTACATCTGGAGCAGCCTGACAAACTGCACCTGTCCTGTGTCAACCAATAATTCTTGTTCCTTTTCTACACCCCTGTAAGTTCTCTCCAGGCCTTTCTCAGATTGGTACCCACTTCCTTTGGTTATGAGGCTTGAGAGTTCATGGTAATTTGTATTTTTATTCATGTATGCTTAGTGTGTTTGCTCAGCAGCCATCTTGAATTCATACTTATACTGGACACATACATCTACATTCTATGAGTTTAGTCATCTAATGTGCAGGAAATACTCAATCTATGATGATTATTCTGTCTATATATCACTCAACAGTTGCTACATGTTTGCTCTGCTCCAAATTTCAAAGCTAACTCTACTTAACCTTGGAAATTCTTGCATCACCAACACATGCTTTTAATCTTGAATATGGATTTAAAAGTCACTAGATTCTAGAGGAAGCTGCTCAGCATCAATCTGTGAAGAAGATGTTAAACTGAGCATTTGAAGAAGAGAAAGCATTACTTGACTCTTAAAAAGGTGAAGAGGGGAATTGTGTGCAAAACTTCTAAAGAAACATACGGTGTTTCTAGGAAATAAAATCCCAATGAATGGGGCTAGAAGTTAGATGCTTGAGAGAAGATGGTAGCAGAAAAGTCTAGAGGATGAGAATTGAAATACTGCTGGGGAATCTTGGGTGTTATTCATATTTAAAGATGACACAAAAGGAGGCCAGCTTATCTGCGTATCTAGCGACTATTGAAGGACTCGGCATACCCTGCAGTTACTTACACTCCGTTACTCTTTCCTCTCTTACAACTTGGATCTAGAGGCACTGCAAATGTGTGGTACTGTGGTCCTATATTTACACACAAGAGATGAGCAACAAAACAAAAACCATGATGGAAGATATTCTAAATGTTCAAGGAATGTTTTCAACTTGTGTAACTATGTGAACAGAATGCAGAAAAAATAAATTTGATATTGAATAAAAAACACTGAGGCACTTTAAAAAAACTTGGCAGAGAAATGACACTAGGCCAAGAATTTCAGGTTTCAAGCCTGGTGGTGGTGGTGCATGCCTTAAAATCCCAGCATGCAGGAGGCAGAGGCAGGCGGATCTCTATGAGTTTGAGGCCAGCCTGGGCTACAGAATGAGTTCCAGGAAAGGCGCCAAAGCTACACAGAGAAACCCTGTCTCAAAAAAAATTTTTTTTTCAGGCTTCAAAATGTGGAAAGCCCAGATGTTAACAAGGTTTCAAGTCACATCACAAAAGTTGAAGAAAGAGAGCATGAAACAGAATGTTCTGAAGAAAGAAGAGTGAATATGGAGAGCAACGGCTGTACCAAACATCAGAATTGAACTAGAGTGTGGATCTCTTTCAGTCTGTGCCCTGACATACTGTCAACACTAAACAAAGGCTCTGGTAAGACAGCAAGGGAAGTAGAATATGGCCCACACACTGAAGAACCAGAGGAGTAAAGAGAGTGAGCCATTCTGGGCTGTAGAGATGTGAGATATTTTACCAATACAACATGTATTACATTATGAAAGATAAGTATCTCACAACAAAATGAGAAAAGACAGAAGAAAAGCAGTGAAATATTGCAGTTTTTAGGACAATCTATGGGAACTCTGACACCATTGAAAGAATTGGGACTATGGAGAAGGTGATCTGCAATAGAATGAGCATTCTTCTGTCAGTGTGGACAAGGTATGCCTATGGTTACACAGGAAGGGAAACATCAGAATGATTTACATTGCTTAAAATGAGCTAGGCATGTGTGCATGCTTTCCATCTTTGTTTGTTTTGTTTTCAGGGAAATAGATCTTACATACAGCCTCTATCTTTCCCCATAACTATAAACATAAGAAAATCATGGAAACTGCAGTGTCTTCCAGTCACTGTCCAAGGCATTGGGTGAAGATTCTGTGTTCTTCCATTTACCTACCCTGCCTGACATGAGCTACTCTTCAGGTCCACAATCACAAGGAACATGAACAGAAACTTAACAACATTCCTGTCACACACAGAAAAGCAAGCTGTCCCAGAAACTCTGTAGACAAACTTCAGAATCATTCAGCTATCATGTGTTTATAAGGTTCTCAGCCTTCAAGGTTAATGAGTATAGAAGGGCAGAAGGTAAGAACAGGGGTCATGGGATTACAATGCCTTTGGACTTAGATGCTGATGTCACCAAACTTAATCGAGACTCAATTTTCCTCATTTTCAAATTAAGTACAATAAAAGTATTGACATTACAAGAGACTGTGACAACTGAGATAAGGCCTCTTCACGTCACTAACCCAGCGTCGTCTGCTCATAGCTGCCAACACATTAAGCAAAATGTCTTAAGCCCCGCTATCTCACTGAACTAATATTTAAATGTTTTATTTATTTACTATTTATTTATTCAGTGTATTGTGTGGGAGTGTGCAAGCCATGGAATATGTGTAGAAGTCAAAAAAAAGGCTTGCTAGAATAAATTTTTGTTAAATCATGTGAGTCCTAGGGATCAAACTCAACTTGTGAGGCTTGACCGCAATCACCTTTGTCCACTGATCCATCATGCCAGCCCTGTCCTTGTATTTAAATAAAGCATTTCTAGTAAGTATTTCAACAGCTCCCCTAATACTCTTTAGACTTCTCTGCTTATAGCCTCTGTACAAACTCTACAACAGCCATTTCAACTCCATGTGATACTTTGAAAATACTGTATAAGTTATTCAGTTAAAACCAATTAAAGTTTCTTTAAATTTCCAATAGAGTCCTCACAATCAATAGAATTAATTGGCTACTAATCAGAGAAAAATTCGGGGTTTCCTTGGCATCAGAATAAAGAATACCAAATTTTGTGATCAAACAGCACTCATGTACTCTTTGGCAAAATTCATTTTAATAATTTAAAGCTGTTGATATAAAAATTGAAGCCACATGAAAATAAAGTAATGACAAAAATTTGTTCATGTCTGGATACATAAGTATGAGCTGAAAATCCTTAGGTTGAAATATCTAACTTCTTTTTTTTTTTTTTTTTTTTTGGTTTTTCGAGACAGGGTTTCTCTGTGTAGCTTTGCGCCTTTCCTGGAGCTCACTTGGTAGCTATGGAGCAGATAAGATTATTGCCATAAATTTTGACATCAATATAAGGTGTGGTGGAGTTGTGAGATCTGGAGAGATGGCTCAGTGGTTAACAGAACTTACTGCTCTTCCAAAGGACCCAGGTTTAGTTCCCAGCACCCATACAGTGCCTGCAACTACAGATTCAGGGTACCTATGGCTTTCTCCAGCATGGCATATTCATGGTAAACTTAAGTGCATGAAACCAGACCCTAACACACATAAATAAATCTTATAAAGCAAAATGGACAGTGATGATGGTTGTGACCCTGCTCCCTGAGGTCAGGGAGAACTCCCCAACTCCTCTATGCCTGGAAGGGTATCTTACAGGAGAATCACAGACACACTGCACTCTGCAGGGGTATCTCTCTAGACAAGATCAATAATTTCACAGGAGAAGAGTTGAACAGAGTACATTTATATAAATAGATCAAATCATCATCTTTCAACTTGAAGATCTAATTTATCCTACACGTTGTCTCAACCCCTTTTTTTCTCATTATCTTTAACAGCCTCTCTCCAGGTATTCAACTACACACGCAAACTTTTCTAATGATGCCAGAGAAGCCACATTGATAGTGAACTTACTAACAAAAGAACATCCGGTTGTTATATTTTGACTGAATGTCTCAATCTGTTCATGCTGCTACAGTAAAAATAGCACAGACTCAGGGCCTTAGACAACAGAAATTTATTTCCTACAGATCATGAGGCCAAGAAGTCCAAAATCAAAGTGTCTCCAGATAGGGAGGTTGGTGAGGGCTCACTTCCTGGCTCACAGGTGACCCCTTTCTCACTATATCCGTATACTGATGAGAGACAGCCTTTTCTCTGTTGCTTTCACCCTCATGACCTCATCTAAATTTAAGTATTTCTCAGTGGTCCCGCCTCTCAATAGTATAATAATTTAGAGACT
This sequence comes from Peromyscus aztecus, assembly GCA_902168405.1. Classification (NCBI taxonomy): domain Eukaryota; kingdom Metazoa; phylum Chordata; class Mammalia; order Rodentia; family Cricetidae; genus Peromyscus; species Peromyscus aztecus. The sequence goes on from CABHPQ010173541.1 coordinate 25,705, forward strand.
ATGCAAATTGCCAGTAAACTAAGAAGAAAAATAATGCAGAACTCATGATACTAGGACAAATAAGATAATGCATACCCATTCCTCACCATAGAGCTAAACTTCTATTAACTGATAATAAGTCTCCATCAAGCTAAGCATGGTGGACCACATCTCTAATCCCACTGCCTAGGAGGCAGAAGCAAAAAGATCTCTACCAGTTTGAAGCCAACTTAGTCTGTATAAGGAGTTTCAGTCAGGCAAAGGCTACCTTGTAAGAGCTTGTTTCAAAATAAATCAAAATAAATAGGTAAACTCACCTGTACAAATCACTCCAAGGGAGAAAAATGGCTAACAACATAATTGTTTCATAATCTCATTGATAGCATCTGACCAGCATGTGGGGACTTAAAAACCACAGGCACAGGGAAATAAGATTATAGTCTTGAAGGCCACACACAGAGCCAGATACCAAGATATTCATAGTTTTACTTCAGTTTATTAAGACTTCTATAATGCAAGCTTTCACTCATCTCATGGCTTGAGATTTCTATAGCTGAATGGCCCCTCACTCTTCAGGTTTGGGTAACAGGCTATCTCAGATATGCCTTATCCCCTTGTGGTCACATTTGTAATCTTCCTTAATTTTGATAAGGAGTTTTAAACCTTTAATGAACAGAAAAAAAGGAACAGATGTTTTCAGATTTTGAGACTACACAGATATGTTTGTAAGGTTCTGGGCAAGAAAAATAGTTTTAATTTTGCTTCTTTGAATGATATTGATTTAAAGAGTTGCAACTTAATAATGTGATTATGAGTTTTTTGTGTATTTCTTACCCTGATTCCTGGGGTCTTTTAGGTTTCATAGATTAGGACACACATTCCAATGGAAACATAAGAACACAGTAACCAAGGATAGGGCTTTAGGACAAAACCTGAGGAGGGTTACAGTTTCTATCAATTTCACTTCATGTGTGCCTGATTCATATCCTATTATTCAAATTATCAGATTATGTCCTTAACCAGGAAATGTGGCAATATGGATATTGGTGATATGTCTTAGCTATCATAAAATATGATGTGCAAGCCTAGTAGCCTTCGATTGACCATTGGAATTCATATGAACATGAGGAGAGAACTGACCCAATGCAGATGTCCTCATAACTACACACACACACACACACACACACACACACACACACACACACACAGGCATACACACCATGTACATACATACATTCACAATTATATTAAATAAGTTTTTTTTAATGGAATGAGAAAATAGCAAAATCCAATTGGCTACTATTATGAGAATAGTCTGAGAAAGCATATGGAAAGTCACTTCTGTTTTCCAGTACGCTGGTAAAAATTGGATTGCCATTTTATTGTTTTAGTATTTCCTCCTAAACTGATAAAATGAAATAAAAATGTGTGTCTGTTAAATCTCCCTCTCCATCCCTCTATACAGCATGCTTCAACAAACACAGTTACTGTTTAATGACGTGTGTTTAACTGGTGTGTATGGGCTAAGAAAACCAAAAGTATTCTTCAGCTGATGCCTTAACTCCATTCTATAAATATGAAAACACTAAAACATGCCTCAAAGTGTGTGGCTATGGCTTTGGTATGCACACCCTATCTGGGGTCTTTTAAGTCTCATTTTATCATCCCCTGTCACCAGTTCACCATCACAAATGGGTGATGGCTCACTCACAGGTGCAACATTGCAGGAAGGACCTCATTAAAATCAATACTGAATATAATAGCACACATCACTGCATGCTATAGCCATACACTTATATTCCTGGAGTGGATTCTACTAATTGTCCCCATTGATAATTTTAATTTAAGAGTAAATATTCTCAGTCTCTCTCTTCCTGTGGCTAAAAATGAGCAAGAGCATCTCATGTTTTCTTCTGGAATTGCTCATCACAAGATTGAATCTGTATTTAAAGATTCAAATTCATGGAGATATTTTTTTCTCTCTGATTTGTTTCTTAAATCATGTGTTTGCTCAATCCTCATTTGTGATTTCCAACTTGTAGCACTAATGGCACCGACTTGGGATTCTGCATAAAATCATCTCCACACAGCATGTAATTTACTATGCAGTGTTTATGTGAGCGCTTCATCACCTTTCATTTTCTGTTCTATGTATCTCTAAATGCTAAAGTAAGTTAAGAAAGAACATTTATTTTTTTTTCAATTAAAAGTTCATTATTAAAAGAATAGTGAATGCTTTTTATAGTGAATTTAAGATGTAGTATCAAAAATATTCTTTAGAGGTAGCCTCACCCCACAGTTCCCTACAAGGCTAGCATTACATAGTCCTCAAAGCAAATCTGTGGTGCAAGTTTTATGCATTCTAACATTTTTATGAAGAAACTGAGCTCCATAGAAATGGATTAATACACTCAATATCTTGTAATTAGCTTTCAGATCATAGTATGTATTGTACAACTTGTACACATTTTAGTACAAACTTTTAATGTGTATGTGTGTGTGTATTAGTGGTTTTCAAACTATGCCATACATAAAAATTATCCTGGCAGCTTTCTCAAACATAGCTTTCTTGGCATTGTGCTCAGACATGCAGATTCAGGGTGGAACTTTGTCTTTCCTTTCCCAACAATTCTACAGATGATGTGAATCCAACCACCTCAAATTCCACAGACAGAGATCTACTAAATGTCCCACACTGAATCCCTCATAAGGATAAGCAAAGGCACCAGGGCATGCACATGCATGGCATTTGCTACTCACACTTTGATAACATTAAACACCATTCTGTTGTGGAATTGATACCAGTCTGTCAGCCCACATATTGTGTCTAATACTAATTCCCAGCCTTCAATTCTTTACAAAAACATGTTTGTTTCTGAAAAGCCTTAGTGTCATATGTCTCTGTTTTTAATTCTTGTTCTGGAAGTTATGCCAGTTTGGGGTGGAGCAAAATATTCTGTTTTCCACAATTATAAAATCAGCATGAGAGTTGCCTTCCTGAATCTGTAGGTGGTTTCAATAGGATGATATTAATAATATTAATGCTAGATAAGCAGTTTGTTCAGTTGGACTACAAGTACTAGCATGGTCCTAGGAGATTACTTCACCTTGGGCATTATAGCTACCTTACTTTGTATAACTATAATCTAGGGTGTTCACACACCAACTCCAAACACCCAATACCACACTTTTAAGAACCCGTCTTCTACAAAGCAAAGCACAGTGTTACATAAGGTATAGAGACGCAGCAGCTGCACCCTTAGCAGCTACTTTCCTTCCTTTCACAGACTATTTCTACTAGGAAAAGAATGAGAAATTGTTTAAATGAATTGATGGCACATATATGTAGATTAGGGCCAATACAGGAAAAAGAAGACAAAGTAAGACTTCATGCCTTATATATTGACAAATGTCTTGTTTCATTCAATGAGAAGTTCAATTAATTTTATAATAAAAGTGAAAACATTTCCTGACAACTTCTCTCACTAATAACTCCAGTGAAGTGATTAGAGGCCATTATATTCTCCTGAAATAGTCACTTCCTAGCAAGAACTCATTAAGCATTTTAAACTGTGGGACACAATTATAGAGAATAAAAAACCTTAATTGTTAAAAATAATTATTATTCCTGAGCTGATGGAATTAATTTTTCAATATGTTGATATATAAAACTCTCTAAGAGCTTGTAATTTTTAACCAAGATTCCCTCTTCCTTGATCTTTAAAATTACCTATCTCTCTACATTTTACTGTTTCATTAATTTTTAGTAGAACTTGGTGGGATGCAGGCTTGTCTCTTGCTAAATAAAGCTATGAACCAAATTACTTTAGGAGAAAGATCATGGAATTATTTGTATGGGTGCTATTAAAATAGGATCTATTCTTTAGACTTGGGTCATATTAATAGCACCAAAGATCCTGTCAACAATCATGAAAAATGTGTTCATGTTAAAACAGCCTCAAGTGCTTAATAGCCCTTTGATTCTTTTTTGTTATTTTGTCTTTTTTTTTTTTTCCAGAGCTGAGGACTGAACCCAGGGCCTTGCGCTTGCTAGGCAAGTCCTCTACCACTGAGCTAAATCCCCAACCCCAATATCCCTTTGATTCTATGGTGATACCTCCTGGTTAATGATTGATAAGTGGGAGTCTAAACTTTCACATGCAAGTTCCTCTAAAATGAAACTGATCTTATGCACATTAAAAGCTATCTTCAGGGGGCTGGAGAGATGGCTCATAGTTAAGAATAATCTGTTCTTCAGACGGGTGTGGAATGTATCTGTGCCTAGGGAGTCTGCTGGACTTGCAGGGCAGGGCTGGCCACAGTGAGGGTGATTAGCACCTGGATGGCGTTGGGTGGTGGAGTGGGTCATGGGGGAGCAGACTCCAGTGGGTGGTAGCGCTCTAGGCTGCAGGTGGGTCACTCACTTGCTTGGTGAGGGCTGTACCAGAGCAGTGGAGGGAACATGAGGGGTTGGTTTGGGGAGGGGCTTTGAATGCAGGGGGAGAATAATGAAAGAGACGTCTTGTTGGGGAGGGCATACTGGGGTCAGGTAGAAATCTGGTGCAAGGTAAACTCTCACGAATCTACAAGAATGACACCAGCTAAGACTCCTAGCAATAATGGATAGGTAGCCTGAACTGGCCTTCTCCTGTAATCATATTGGTAACTAACCCACTTTTCATCACAAAGTCTTTATCCAGGGACTGATGGAAATAGATGCAGAGAGTCACAGCAAAGCCCTGGCCTCGGGGAATCCTGTTGAAGAGAGAGAGGAAGGATTGTAGGAGCCAGGGAGGGTCAAGGTCATCACAAGGGAACCCATAGAAACAACTAACCTGGGCTCATAGGAGCTCACAGACTCTGGACTGACAGCTAGGGATCCTGCATGGGACTGACCTAGGCCCTCTACATATGTGTGACAATTATGTACTGTAGATGTAGTGGGTAGCCATTCCAGCTTTGGTCTGGAAGTTCCACCCCCATTGAGGCTTTGGTAACTGTCACGCCTACAAGGCAGGGCCGAGGGAGGGCCCCGAAGACCGGGGAGCAGGACGTGCGGCGCTCTCTTGCGGCTGGGAGCCAGACGCGAGAGGTGGCCGGAGGAGAGTTCTCCAGGGAACATCGCCGGACTATGCTTCGTCTTTCACAGAACCCTCAATCTACCTATCCCTTCATTTGTAAGTTACACCTTTAAATAAATCTCCTTTTAACTACGTGGAGTGACCTTAATATTTACACTGATATCTGGCACCCAACATGGGGCACGAACCCAGGACCCTGAGATTAAGAGTCTCATGCTCTACCGACTGGGCTAGCCAGGCTATTTTTTTTTTTTTTTAGTTAAAAGGAGATTTATTGTCCGGTGATGTTCTCTGGAGAACTCTCCTCCGGCCACCTCTCGCGTCGCTTCCACCAGCAAGAGAGCGCCCCACGGACTGCTCCCCGGTCTTAGGGGCCCTCCCTTGGCCCCGCCTTGTAGGCATGACAGTTACCAAAGCCTCAATGGGGGTGGAACTTCCAGATCAAAGCTGGAATGGCTACCCACTACAATGTACATTGATCTACTTGTGGGATTCCTAGTGGTAGGAACAGTGCCTGTCCCTAAGGCTTTACTTGGCTTCCAGGAACCTAGTCCTCAGACTGCCTTGCCTTGCCCAGCTTTACTACAAGGGGAGAAGCTTAGTCCTACCTCAACTTGATATGCCATGCTTTGTTGACACCCATGGGAGGCTTACCCCTTTCTGAACAGAAACAGAGGAAGAGTGGGGGTAGATAAGGGGCGATGTGTGTAGGGAATAGGTGGAGGGGAGGGAGGGGAAACTGCAGTGGAGATTTAAAATAAATGAACAAATTCAATTAATAATAATAATAAAAGAATAATTGCTGCTCTTGCAGAAGACTGGAGTTTACTTTCTATAACCTACTTCAGATAGCTCACAACCACACAAGTGCCTAAAACCCCAGCTCCCTCAAACCACCTTCTTCTGAATTACATGGGCACCCACATACACATGTAAATGCACATGATACATACACACACACACACACACACACACACACACACACACACCACATAAAATAATAGAGTTATAAATAAATATTTAATAACAGAGTTCTTATTAAGAGAATAGACACAATCATAACAGACAGACTTGCAACAGCTTTGCAGTGGGACATGAGTATGTTTTGAGATACTACTGTCTCATTTTTACTGGCAAGCTAGTAACAAGGTTTACTATTTATTAAAATTAATTTAACTGTTGAATTATGATTTTCTATGCATACACCTTAACTTTCTTTTTTTTTGTTTTTTTTTTGTTTTGTTTTGTTTTGTTTTCGAGACAGGGTTTCTCTGTGTAGCTTTGCACCTTTCCTGGAACTCACTCTGTAGCCCAGGCTGGCCTTGAACTCACAGAGATCCACCTAGCTCTGCCTCCCAAGTGCTGGAATTAAAGGCATGCGCCACCACCGCCCAGTTACCTTAACTTTCAATAAAATTTTACTATTGTTGATCATGGTCCTAACTCAGTTTTCTTCCGTACTCCAACATTCCCTATTTGTGGAATAGTAAGTAGCAGAAGTAAATAAGATTATTTACTTCCTTCTGAAAAACTTTTACTTTGGGTCTGGTGTTCAGAACAGCATTTGAAAGACAACATTTGTTCTTGAACAAAATATTTGTATTTCATGGTCTGTATAAATACACATTTCAAGAGATTGCAAACTTGCCCACATTTTATGCTGGTTCTTGGTTTCCATTTCTTTACACAAGCCTCAAATCATTCCTGGATAAAAATCAGTAAACTAAATTCAGAGGCATGATCCAGGATGAGATAAAAGCCGCCATCTTCTAGATTTATTTATGTTGTTACTATGCTCAAACTACATCTTTCAGCTTCTAAAGACTTTAGAATAATTTGTTTTCTCTAAACCAATTTGTATCATGTCAAAGTGAAATTGCAATTTTACAGCCACCTGGGGGAAGAAGTGATCCCCTTCCATAAATATAAAAGTAATCTGCATAAAATATGTACAGAGATAACCATGAAGACTTTGCAAGTGTTCTGTTTGATGAGGAGGTGTGCAAAAACAGTGATCGATTACGGGAAACTGCTAGAAAGTAACTGAATTGGGTATGTTCTAATTTGTTAGTAAATTAATACCACCACCAAGAACGGGTTTGTACAAATATTCTTTTGGGGTTGGGTCCAGAATCTGAGACAACTACATTTTACCACTGAGCCCCATGACCCAAAATGAAATCTTAAGAGACATAGTGCATATGAATAATGTGGTATTTGGAGGGCCCAGTGTATGGAACTCACAAATCCTGAGCTATCTTGCTTTATGCTAGTTATCAAAGACTATGTATATATTAATGAAGACATAAACACTAGGTGTATATCTTTCTTATTTACTTCACATGAAGGCAACAGAAGTAGAATAGATAAAGGAAGAATAAACACCTTCATATTGACAAATTGGCAACAGAGTATGGGAAACATCTCAGATAACACCAAACAAGAATGAGGAAAACACATTACTGTTCCCAAATAAGTTTCACAGATACTTTACAATAATTGGGGTTTGGATTGCCAGTGAAAACCTAAATCAGTAAAATTTTATGCTAGCAAATACCAGAGCCTTTAAAATATTCTCGATGTTTCCTTCATCCTATTCCATCTTCCCATGTCGTGGAGGAGGGAAAGATGATTGCTCTGAATCCAAGGTTGATTTGAGTGTGATTACACAAACACCTTGAGGGATTTTAGCCTCATTTAGCACCCGTAGCTTCCTATAAGATCTTCCTACTGGACTCTCAGGCACTGCTGTGACTTCCTGGATCTGTCATATATATTCATAGTTTACACCCACTCAAATGTGTTTTATCACACATTATGATCTTGCCTTTAGACACTACATTTTTCCTAAATCATCATTGGTCTTCTTCCATTTTTTTCCATCTGGGGAGGCTTCCCAGTCTAGCTTCATCCTGGTAAGGAGGGGAAACCTTGAGGGGAATTCAAGCATACTGGGATGTGTTCCGTCATTGCCCACTCAGCCCAGAAGGTAGCACATCAGCCCCCGAAAGTGCTCACTTTGTATAAAATTTAAAAGATAATATATAATTCAATCACAATTCCCCACGAGTAGCTTTGTTAATTTGGATGATTTTATTTCATCAATACAAATCAGCCATTCGGTTTATCAATTTATGAGTATGTGGCAAGTTCAATGTGTGTATGGGGGGGTGTGGGTGGATGGGTGTGAGTGTGGGTGTGTGGGTGTGTGTTTCTTGCCCTTCAGTTCCAAAATGATTTAAAGCAAACAAACAAACAAAAACTTTGTGAACCTCCCTGTAACACAAATTCTAAAAGGTCTTATTAATAAAAAACTCAGAGTCTGACATTGAAGTGAATGCTGAAAGATCAGAGGGACAAAGGAACAAGCCACCTCTTACCGCTAGGACTCCTCAGCCTGAAAAGCTCTCCTCCCCTGAAAGACTTTAGTTCCTGTCTCCTCATGCCTTACATACCTTTCTCCTCCCACTCGAATCATTTCCTGTCTCAGCTTTCCTAGTGCTTGGATTAAAGGCATGTGACTCCCAAGTATTGGGATTAAAGGTGTGTGCCACCACTGCTTGGCTTCTATGTTTAATCTAGTGGCTTGTTCTGTTCTCTGATCTTCAGGCAAATTTATTAGGGTACACAATATATCACCACACCTCCCTTTGTAATAAAATGTGTTTTTACTATAAAAAGCAATACAGAATCCCTGAATTTACAATTAAATCTTTAGTAGGATGAGAATACCAATGGTTTCCAAAGTGAGACATAGATCAGAGAAGGTGTACAAAGCATGTGGTTGTGCAGTGGGGGAACGGAATGTTTTGTTCACAGAATTGTGGCAGTTTGGAACCACATGAGACTTTTGCATAGAGGGCATTGAGAAGAAGCAGAAGTAGAAACTAGAGTGTAATGGCCTCATGCATCAATGCACACGGAACACACTCCAGGGAGCAGTGATCTAGCACAGAAGGTTATAAATCAAGGACAGCAGGAAAATGCTAGAAAAGAAAGAATGGAGAGTTCATTGCCCTCAAGTTTTCACCCTCCAGACAAGGGATGTTAGACTGTTGGATCTTGCATTCTGACATTACCATGTGCAATGCGTTCTAACATCATGGGACACAGGTAGCCCATGAGCTATAGACTGGACCCAACAGATCTAGACTTGCCTAAATTTGAGGAGTGATTCTGTGTGCAGGTTTTCTGAGTCCAAGCTAATCAGTTTGAATTGGAGAACATTTGAGTCATATCAAGGAGCTTAGATTATATTTACTCTTTCATTACATACCTAAATTTCTGCTTTCTTCATAACAGAACACTTATCAAGGACTGAACTATTACAAATAGCTCCTCATTTTTATGTAGTGATATTGTGTTCCCCAATATATTGTGTACCATAATAAACTTATCTGGGGTCAGAGAACAGAACAGCCACTAGATATAGAGGCCAGAAAACGGTGGCACACATACCTTTAATCCTAGCATTCCAAAGGCAGAGATCCGTCTGGATCTCTGAGTTCAAAGCCACATTGGAAACAGCCAGGCATGGTGGCACACACCTTTAATCCCAGGAAGAGATGGTAGGAAGCAGAAGGTATATAAAGCATGAGGACCAGGAACTAGAGCCTGTTAAGCTTTCAGGCTTTTAAGCAGCAGTTCAGCTGTGATCCATTCAGATCAGAGGCTTCCAGTTTGAGGAAATGAGATCAGCTGAGGTATTGGCAAGGTGAGGTTAGTTGTGGCTTGTTCTGTTTCTCTGATCTTTCAGTGTTCACTCCAATACCTGGCTTCAGGTTTGTTTTCATTAATAAGACCTTTTAGGATTCGTGCTACATTTTTTATATGTAGTGACAGTTCATGCTTGAAATTATCAATTCTTTCTTAAGTTTTCCTTTTTCTTAATCTTTCCAGAGAACACAGTTTAGTAAAAACACTTCCATATTCACTTCCAAAATTCCTGTGTCTAGTCAATATTTATTGAGCATATGTAGTATGCTAAGGACTCTTCTGAGCTCTGGGAATAAATAAGTGAACACAGCAAAGCTGGCTTCATGCATTCCTGTGCTTCTGCCTCTGGAGTAGGGGGATTACAGGTCTCTGGCTCTCACATGCCATTTTTTTTTTTTTCTGCTTCATCTTGTTTCAAGTAAGCATAGTGCTGTCTACATTCTCTTGGGACACAGCAGGCAAGGTCACACTTGGAAGAAATTGCAGCTGACATTCCATCTGCCTAGACAAGCTCAGGGAATCAACTATCTTAAAAGCATTTAAATATTGAACAACCGCTAATCCTTAACTGTGTATCCTTAACTAAATAGAGGGACATAGGAAATTATTGTGATAAATAAACAAGTTTAAGGATACTTCTTTGGAATCCATTTAATTAATAACACCAGATACTCCTATTCCTGCTGCATATATGTTCTCTCTCTCTCTCTCTCTCTCTCTCTCTCTCTCTCTCTCTGTGTGTGTCTTTCTGTGTGTGTGTATGTGTGTGTGTGTTTGGTGCATGCATGTGTACAACTATGGTGTTTATACATGTCAGTGAATATGTGTGCACCATGGGCATTTGGGAGCATTTGGGTATGTGTACAAGGCAAAGGTTCATTTTGGGTGTCTCACCTCTGTTGCTCTCCACCTTTTTTTTTAAGCATAATATCTCCCTAAACTTGAAGCTCATTAATTTGTCTGTATTGGCTAGCCAGTGAGCTTTAGGACTTGCCTGTCTCCAACTCACAGCGCTAGAGTCACAAGAGGGTATCTCCACACCTGAATTTTTGTGTGACTCTGAAGCCAGCTCCTCATACTTACACAGCATGCCCATTACTGACGGAGTAATTGCCCTGGCTCTATTTACTTTTAATGCCTATAAGTATATTTAAACAACAAACATCAACTTTAATTGATTAATGATTCATGAAGTAGTAAAATGAAGGGAGCATGGTGGTAGAGGAATGGAAAAATGACAAGTTTTATTTTATTTTTAGTTCTTTTCTAATGTTACTCAGCCTTCTGACCAGACTTCTCCACATTAGAATTATGAATAGGTTCTTACTCATGAATAGGCTTACTGTGCTCCTTGGTCTTATCATATATCTCAAAAGTTCTTTTAACAATAAGCTTGGCTTTCTCCAGGATTGCTATAGCATTGTGTTTGAATACTTCATTAAAGGTGTAGGCTTTAAAAAATATTTTCTTAAGTGATTCGGCACTTGAAGTGGCTTTTAAATACTACAAAACTCATTCATTTTAGGATACAGTGAGTTGAAGACTTTCTAAGTTTGACTTGAGTAATTTTAACAAAATGAATTTTGTAAGGCTGACTATATTGCTTTTCAACTCTCCAGTTATGGAAACAAATGCACCACGGTGTAGCAACAAGAGACATGTTTAATTCTTCTAGCCTTTCTCTTTGGGGTTCTATTTATAAGGTAAAAGATGAAATTGGGAGGCATTGTCATGACTATCATGGCTTAGTGAAGGAAGTGAAGCTGTGCGTACTCTTCTTGCAAATGGCTATAATAGACATGAATTTTTTCATGCATCTCATGCTTTCAGGAAAGACTTAGAAAATATCTAGGAACCTGGTATTAGACTTCTTCTATAATGACAGAGTTAAATGTCACTTTTTAAATTATTTTCTTGTGTAGTAAAGTGACAAAATAGCATATTAAAAATAAATAAATAAATAAATAGCATATTAATTCAGCTTCAGAAAGAAGTTCAGTTAATAAATCATGTTGCTTATTTTCAGACTCCCATATACCCATAGAAAGGTACAAGATTTTGTCATATTTCTAATTCAAGCCTAATTCTGCTGTGGACATAAGTCCTGGTACAGAAGCACCCTTATTTGTGAGTTTTTGTAAGACAATTTTATAGATATGATTGGAAAAATTGAATACATTCTTTTCCAAGCAATTAATTCTTTTTCTTCCAGTTAGTGTAGGCATAGTCTATTAGGCAATTAACTGTGGTGAGCTCAATTATAGAAAACATAATTCATCTGATTTAGAAACATAACTGACAAGGCAAGTGAACTTTTGCTAACCTCATGGAGCAGAATTAGGAAGTAATAGGGAAAACAAGGACTTGATCTTTCTAGATGATTGTGAATGGTAACAGTTCTAAGATATAGGGATGGGTAGTTACTTTGCTACTACAAAACAAAAAACAACATGTGGCTCCTGAAATGTTCAATAACATTTCACTCAGTACTTGTCATTAGAAAATATACTTTATCTCCACATAGAAGAAAGAGCTAAATGCTATACCCTAAAACTATTATTAAATTTATGACTTGTTGGCCAAAAGGGTCCTACAGAACCCCCTAACATTGCACGATATTGCCAAAGCTACCGATAATTTTTCCATAACCAGTGATAAAGGCCCTGTTGCTAAGGACACAATTTATTTAATGTCATTGAACACAGAGAAATCAATCTAGTGCTCAAATAGAAACTTCACACCTACTGTCTAACGTTCATGGTTCTGAATGGTACTTTGCATGCTACCTGGGGCAAGAAACAATCATCAATATTGCCTAGCTATAAACTCTGTTACCTACAACAAAAACCTGCTTTCAAGACACAATGGTGCAATGGTGGCACTAATGTTATGGGAGTAGCCAACCACTTTTCAATTAGATTTAAAGATACTACATGTGATCAAACACACACCTGTCACTCGTAAAGTGGCCAAAACCATAGATTAGATAGGTCATGGGCTTAGGTGAAAACCTACCACTATTATTCTAATAAAGGAACATAGGAAAAAAATGACTTCTAATGTCATACTGCTATAGCCATAGATCTGAGCATCACTTAACCCTCACCAGAGAATCTCCTTCTTGCTGCAGATGACAATCAACATAGATACCCACAATCAGACAATTGTGCAGAGTGAAAGACATTGGAGTACTCTGTCCTAAGTTGGATGTCTATAGCAAACTCCCTAATCCAAGGCTCAGGAATCTCTGCAGAAGAGGAGGAAGAAAATTTTAAGAGCTGTAAGTAGTGCATGACTCTAAGAAAACAGTGTCTTCCAGACATAAAACTGATGCACATATGAACTAATAGAAATTGTGGCAGCACATACAAGACCTGCACAGGTTCAAGCCAGAAAAATCCCAGCATTGAGAAGGGGAAGTGGACATAAAGTTCCATTCTTAACCAAGAAGCTATCTGCAAATGATACCTGCTAATAAAGGGGACATCAGTTCCCTCCAATGGATTGTCACTGGCATGTCATCCATATACTAGGGTAGAACACATGCCGAGGCATAATTTACTAACACAAAACAGACTCCATAGATTTATAATGTGCTTTTGCTTTCTTTCTTTTTTAAGTTTGTTTTGGTTTTCCAATTTGTTGTTTTTCTTGTTTGGATGTTTTTGTTAGAGAGAGAAAAATTACAAAGATAGATAGACAGACAGACAGATAGATGGATAATAGAGTATGAAGTTGGGTTGGTAGGGAACTGGGGAGGTATGAAGAGGTGGAGAGGATTTAGGAGTTGTGAAAGGGAAATAACAGGAGGAAAATACATTTAATGGAAAATAAATAAATAAATAATGTGACTTAATATTAAATTGCCAAAAGCCCTGCATAAGTATCTTTAAATCTATATTATATGTTTCATGTCACTAAATGGCTATGAATTTTTGTTCTTCAAGTGGAGTGATTTTTCTTTTTTTTAAAAAACTCATTTCTTTTATTATTTGAGATTATAGTATAATTGTACCATTTCCCACTTTCTTTCCCTCCATACCTTGTAGTATATACTGATCCTTGCTCTCTTTCAAATTCATGGCTTCTTTTTCATTAATTATCGTTATATACACATATATGATGTATAAATACATAGACGATAGATAGGTGGGCAGATAGAAATTCTTAATTCCTAACTACATACATACAACCTATTTAGTCTGTATAACATTACCTGCATATATGTATTCAGGGCTAGCCATTTGGTCTTGGATTACTAACTGGTCTGCTCTTGCTTAAGGAAGAATATTTCTCCTACTCTCAGTATTCCTTAATTGCCTATAGTTGTTTGTGTAGGGTTGAGACATCCTAGGCCTTCCATTGTCTATGTTAACGTACCTGTTGTTATTGTCTTTGGTCAACTCATATTTAGGTGTTCACCTTAGTGAGAATTTATGTGATTCTGAGATTCCTAGATAAGTCAGTCTCACAGCAAACTTCTTGTTCCTCTGGCTCATACAATCTTTCCGACCTTTCTTCTTCAGTGATCCTGAACCTTATGAATGGGAGTTGTACTGTAGATGTATATGCTAGAACTGTGTTTTATAACTCTTTTTGTTTTTGTTTTTGTTTTTTGAGACAGGGTTTCTCTGTGTAGTTTTGGTACCTGTCCTGAATCTCACTCTGTAGACCAGGCTGGCATCAAACTCACAGAGATCCACCTGACTCTGCCTCCAGAGTGCTGGGATTAAAGGCATGTGCCACCACTGCCTGGCATAACTCTGTATTTCTTTTGTTTGTTGTCTCTGTCTGTTTTAAAGAGAAATGTCCTTGATGAGGCACAGTGAGAGCTATTTTTATCTCTGAACATAAGCACAGTTTTACAATATAGTTAGTGATTATGCTGGCTTAGGAACATGGAGGTTGGAGGTTCTGCTTCAAACCCCAGGACTTAACTCACACTAGGTAGCTGGCAAGGTTTCCATTATTTTTCCTGCTGTATCAATTTTATTTTTTTAATCCTTTAAAATTCTTATATGAGAATCACAGAAAATTATAGGTTCCAAAACAAGAGTGACAGAATAAAATATAACAAGTATCCAGATAGAATTGAATAGTTATGAAGTAATTTTCTCCATTAGTGGCGCATAAATTTTACAATAGCACTCAATGTCTCAAATAAGTTATAACTAATATCAAATGTGCAAATATAAGGAGGAGAATTGCATCTCCATATCAATTAATTGTCTCAGGTTAATTTTCAGACCATGTTTATGGCCTAAAATATTTGCAACTGCAATTAGAATTTTAAATGATATGTCAAAATAGGATGTAAATGGAGGTAGGAGCTGGTGGGGAAGACAGCAGAGGCGACCAAAAGATGATTTGTTGGAATGATTTCCCCCATGCCTTGTGACTAAGGCATCACTTACCATCATAAAGAGAGAAATATATATATATATATATATATATATATATATATATATATATATATATACATATATATACATATATACACATACATATATACATATATATATTGCTTCTACATGCATGATACTGATGTTAACAACTTGAAATATAATATTGAATGTGGGACAAACAGGAACAGATTTTTGGATTTGAAAATAAATAGTTTTAAATATCAATAAAGTTTTTGATTCATTTTTGTAACATTTCAATTCAATAATTTTTTTTCAAAACTTGGGTTTCATATTACTTCTTTAAACTGTTACTGTGTGTTCTCATATTCAAGCTTCCTTCCTCTATTTCCATGATATTGTCTCTACCTAATTTCCTAAGCAAAAATTTTAGGTGTGTCTTCACTATAAAATTATCCAACACGCCATGTAATTTAATCTGATTCAAGATGGAATTTTTCCTGCTTCTTGTCGCAATTTTGCCTTGAGAACCTTGACAGACATTCAAAATGACTACATATTGGCCTTAAAAGTTACCCTTAGGAAAATCAAATTGGAATAGCCAGCCATTCAGCTCACAGATATATAACTTACATATCCATATTATGAATTGACAATTCAATAAAAATCGAGGGCTTATTAATAGAAGAGTTCAACAAAACATTACCTAAAGGAGGGACAGTTGCTTAAATGTCTAAACAGAAAGTTTAGGTGACATTTAGAGACTACCACACCTATGCAGTGTGGTGTGTCTACATATTTTCCTGTGTTCCTCTTTCTAGCTCTTAAACATCTTAAAATCTATATCAAAAACAATTCTCAGTAAACCGAAACTCTGCCCCCCAAAAATGTTAAATTTGTTAGATAAAGATAATGTGGACGGAAAAAATGCCATGGAAATTGAGTTAAACCAAATTGTCCACAAATATGTTCCTCAACAATTGTTTTAGATTTCAATATATTATTGGGATACAGAGGAACTAATTGAAATTACACAATACAAAATTTCATAATAAATTGAAACTTTGCTTAAAATCAATAATTTTACTTTAAAAGATAAGATGGTATAAAAAAATAAATATGTGACAAGTATTCTTGTATATTATAAGTTGAATAACAGAGGTAATATGTGAAGATTATAGCTTTCAAAGACAGTAATGATAAATATGTGTAATTCTTCTATATTAATTGTAAATCAAGTAACAAAAATAATGTCTAGAAAGCACATCTTTCAAAAACAGTAAATTATTTCCTTTTCCTAGAAACTGATTTTGTTAAAAAGTCCTCTTTTTTCCAATCCCTTACTCTTTAGGATGTAAAATGTATTTGGTATCAAGTGAAGGACATTTAACACCCTCAGTAGTTACTTGGTCTTCATACTGTAGGACATTTATGTCTTTAAATATACCCTGTTGTATATTTACTTTTTTTATTAAACATAGAATTATTAATATCAATAATTATACATATTGATAAAAATGGAGATAAATATTAATAAAGACAAGAATAGATAAAATAGCTGCTGACTTAGGATAACACAAATGTGAGAAACAACATCCTTATATCTTTCCTCTCCTCTTTACCTAGATTTGCAATAATGCAAATAAATGCTATGTCCGCTGGGCATTGCAGAAAGCAAGCCATAGCTTAGGTTTTAAATGTCTCCCAGAAGCACTAAGGTTAGGATTGGTCTCTAGCTTTTGACACCACAGGGTTAGGTAGAACCTTTAGAAGGAAGGGCCCACTGGAAAACAGTCAGGCAAATATAGAAATGTCTATGCAGGGAATTTTGGGAATGCAGGCACTATGAAATAAGTAGATTTTCTGTACCATACAGTACCATCTCAATGACTGTGCCACCCTAACTCCAAGCAACGGAAGAAGCGACCGTGAAGCGAAACTCATGAAACTGAGTCAAAATAAATCTTTCCTCCAAAAAGTTGATTTATCTCAGGCATTTTTGTCACAGTGCCGTAGTAACTGAGTTGTACAGGATGAGCAGTAACAATTTGCTGTTTATAGGGTCCCACTCAGTAGCCCAGGCTGGCCTTGACTTCATCTGACCTTCTTGGACTCTCAAATCCTGAGAAAACAAGTGTGTTCCAGTGTGCTTAGATAAACAATAACAGCATAAAATTAATATTGTAACTGTGACATCAATATCATGGTTGGTTGAGCAAAGTAGTTGGGTTTTTTTTTTTTTTTTTTTTTTTTTGGTTAAACATTCTTCATAATTTCCAGACTGAGAAGAAATACTCCTTTTTAAATTTCATGTTCTGATATAGTCTTCTCCCATGGGCATGTTTGTGAGGAAGAGTCTCAGTTGTGTCAACTGAAGTGAGACCATCTACCCTAAATGGTAGCATTCCATGTACTCTGGGCACAGATCAAATAAAACAATGAGAGCAAGCTGAACGCCAGCATTAGTCACTCTCCGCTTCCTACTGGCAGGTACAATCAGCTATCTCAAATTCCTGCTGACATGGTCTCCCCATCCTCATGGATGACACACTCCAACTGTGAGCCAAAAATGAGCCTTCCCTTACTTACGTTGTTTTTGTTACAACAGGGAGAATACAGCCCAGAGCAGCAGCCTGTTTTGAACAAGGGTCTCTGCTACTTCCAGAGTTGCATACCTATGATCTCTGACTGCTTTCAACTCTTATCCAATTAGCCAACAGCACCGAGAAAACTCTCTCATTGCTTCAGTTTATAGTTAACTGATTAGCAATATTAATTACTTCTGAATTCTGTCATGTTTATCACATTCCAGAGCAGAGCCCATGGATAGTAGAAACCCCACCTGCATTTACCACAAGGCTATTGTGGATAACACTATTAAAATCCCACTAAATTCATACCCGGAGTCTTCTAACTGCAAATAGCAACACTTAAGGCTGAAATTCAAAGTGTCTCCCTACTGAAAAACTAAGTTCAACAACAGAAGGCATGAACTATTTTACGCCTCATCCACGAATCATCTCCTCCATCTCTCCACAGGTTTCTACCCCTCACCTTTAAGAAGGAATTGTTGGTACCTATGGTGATATTTTATTCGTACTGAAATGTGATTTTATTTGTATGTTAATCAATAAAGTTGCCTGGGGGTCAGAACTAATAGCAAGCCATAGCAGAGGCTATGGTCGTGCATGCCTTTAATCCCAGCACTTGGGAGGCAGAGCTAGGTAGATCTCTGTGTGTTCAAGGATACAGCCAGCATGGGGACACACACCTTTAATCTCTACCAACCATAGAAGACCTGGAGGTCTGTATAGATGGGCAGTGATGAGGAGGTCATGTGGTTGGGTTTACAACCAATGAGAGGGCAGAATAGAAAGTCAATAAAAAGGACAAACACACAGGATGTAGGTCTCTTGCGGAGGAGGACAGCAGCGGCAGTGAAGGGTCAGGTTTTTAGCTCTTAGATTTTGCTCTGACCTCTTGGGCTTTTAACTTTGCAATTGGCTCTGTGTTTCTTATTTAACAAGATGGTTACATCTACAGGTGCCTCCTTGATGTTTTCTGGTATAGATCCTGAACACTGACATAAGGAGCTATGCTGTGTTCTGAATACATTAGCAAACAATTTTAGGAATCTAAACACAGTCTGTGCAATCGATTTCTCCCTTTTTCCCCCCAGGCTATGAAGACAAATTTGAAAGACACAAAACAACCATGAAATAATGAAGATCTCTGTGAATGCAAAAGGTTATAAATAAAAATTCACCACTATGCCAATCATTATGTCAGAAAAAAATCTTCCCAGGGAAAAGTCAAACTGATTTCCACATTACTACTACTCTGATGGTGCATACTCATGCTCAGCCATAAATAATTTTTGCTTCTCCTGTTGTCTGCATTTACAAACTAAGAAAAAATGAATTAGTAAGAGGAAGTAGCTAAAATGTGGAATTAAATATTTCTTTTTTTCTTACTAATTTTATTTATTTTTTATTAAGAAATGTTTTTATTCATTTTACATACCAATCACAGATGTCCTCTTCCCTCCTCCCGCCCCTCCAGCCTTCCTCCCCCAACCCCATTCCCTCCTACAAGAAGGTAAGGCTTGACTCCCATGGGAAGTCAGCAGAGCCTGGTACATTCAGTAGAGGCAGGTCCAAACCCCTTCCCCTGCCTCAAGGCTGTGAGAGGCATCCCATGATAGTTAGTGGACTCCAAAAACCCAGATCATGTACCAGGGATACATCCTGATCCCACCGCCAGGGGCCCCTTAAGCAGATCAAACTACACAACTGTCTTGCTTATAAAGAGGTCCTAGTCCAGTCCCATGGAGGCTCCACAGGTGTTGGTCTAAATTTCATGAGTTCCCACTAGTTTGATTTGGTTGTCTCTATAGGTTTCCCCATCATGATTTTAATGGCCCTTGCTCATAGAATCCCTCTTCTCTCTCTTCGACTGGACTCCTGGAGCTCGGCCTGGTGTTTGGCTGTGGATCTATTAAATATTTCTAATTTTGCAAAACCTGAGATCACACCTGTAGTCAATTGGCAATCTCAGTGACAAAGGAACAAATTTGGAGCTACCCTTGTGGTAATGTATGTCAATGTCAGTACTCACTTGTGAGAAGTAGCTTGGAGAAGTGTACCAATCAGAGGGTATTTATGTGAATGATTCTTGATTGCCAAAAATAGTAACAATAATACAAAATGTTTCCATTTAATAAGATACTTTCTTGATGTACAAAATAATTTCTCAATAAAATTTGCTGTTATTTTTTTAAAATAGCTTATTTTCTCATACAATATATCCTAATTATAGTTTCCCCTCCTACTCCACCCAGTTCCTCCTCAATTCATCTCCCTTTAGATCCACTCCCTATTTTCATTAGAAAATAACAGGCTTCTATGAGATAACAACTGTAGCTAGAGTTTTCCTGCCTGGCCCACAGTCAGGACAAATCTGTGTCACCCGCCAGTCCCACAACCACTCAGACCCAACCAAGTAAACACAGAGACTTATATTGTTTAAACTGTTTGGCCTAATGGCTCAGGCTTCTAGCTATCTAGTTCTTACATCTTAAATTAATCCATTTCTATAAATCTATACCTTGCCATGTAGTCTGTGGCTTACCTGCATCTTCACATGCTCCTTGTCATGGCGGTGGCTGGCAGTCTCTCTGCCTCAGCCTTCCACTTCCCAGAATTCTCTTCTCTGTTAGTCCCACCTATACTTTCTGCCTAGCCACTGGCCAATCAGTGTTTTATTTATTGACCAATCAGAGGATTTGACATACAGACCATCCCACAGCAAACAACCAAACATGACAGAATGAAATATAATAAGATGAAGCAAAAACTTTCATATGGAAGTTGGACACAGAGACCCAACAGGAGGAAAAGAGTCTCAAGAGCAGGCACAAAAGTCAGAGGACCACTTATTCTCATAGCCAGGAGTCCCACAAAAATACTAATAGCTATAATATACATGAAGAGGACCTGGTGTAGACCCATGTAGGCCCTGTACTTGCTGTTTCAGTCTGTATGAGCTCATATGTGCCTTGCTTAGTTAATTCAAAGGGCCTTGCTCTCTTGATGTCCTCCATCTCCTCAGACTCTTACAAACTTTCTGCTTCCTTCTCTTCTGCAGGATTCCCTGAGCCTTAAGGGGAGGGAATTAATGGAGACCTCTAACGTAGGCTCTCTGGCTGTGTGTCTCTGTAGGCTCAATATTTGGATGTGGCTCTCTGCATCTGCTGCTGGAGGAAGCCTGTCTGATGATGACTGGATAAGACATTCATCTATGACTTTAGCAGATTATCATTAGGAATTATTTGTTATTTTTTTATACCTTTCATATTTGATTTTATCCTAGGTCTGAGGTCTATCTAGTCTCTGGTTCTTGGTTACCCAAGCAATGTAGGGTATGGGTTCCTTCTCATGGAGTGGGCCTTAAGTCAAATCAGACATTGGTTGACTACTCCACAAGCTCTATCCTACAATTGCCCTAGCATATTTTGCAAGCAGGACAGATTATACATCAAAAGTTTTATGGTGGGACTGGTGTTCACATTTCTCTTTCAATAGTCTGCAGAGTGCCTTCCAACACCAAACACTAAAATGTAGGCACCAGTTCAACTTCTCCATGTTTTCAATGAGTTGTGTGGATGTTGTCCTTGGCAATGTAGCCCTGCTGTCAGTTTGTGGAGAGCAACCTTTTGTCTTAGTAAAAGCCTGGGAAGTTTGGAGATTTCCATGGGAACACCTTGCCCAACAACTCAATTGAATGCAACCCACTCCTTCCACTGGAAGCCTTGCCTGGCTACTACAGATGGCCTATTGAGACTCTGTATCTCCCATTACTAGGAATACTTGTGGTGGTATTGTGTTTCCCAAAATATTGTGTATGCTAATAAACTTATCTGGGGTCAGAGAACAGGACAGCCACAATATTAAACATAGAGGTTAGGCAGTGGTAGCATACGCCTTTAATCCTGGCATTCCAGAGGCAGAAATTCATGTGTTCAAGGATACACCCAAGCATGGTGACCCACGCCTTTAATCCCAGAAAGCAAGCCTTCAATCCCAGGGAGTGGCAGTAGAAAGCAGAAAGGTATATAAGGTGTGAGGACCAGAAACTAGAGGCATTTGCCCTGGAGAGGCATTTGCCCTGGAGATGCATTTGGGCCTGGTTAAGCATTCAGGCTTCTAGCAGCAGTTCAGCTGAGACCCATTCTGGATTAGGACTCAGAGGCTTCCAGTCTGAGGAAGCAAGACCAGCTGAGGATCCAGCGAGGTGAGATAGCTGTGGCTTGTTCTGTTTCTCTGACCTTCCAGCATTTACCCCAATACCTGGCTGAGGTTTGATTTTATTAATAAGAACTTTTAAGATTCATGCTACAAATACTCATTAGGTCACTTTCATAGATTTCCACACAACCTGCCAAATGACCCACAATTCCAGCTGTCTCCTCTATGCACTCTCTCCATCCATCTCATTCCCTATCCTTTCCATTCTCATCTCCATCCAGCTCTTCCCCCCCACCATCCACTCATAAAATTTATTCTATTTCCCTTCCCAGGGAGATCCTTGCATTCCCCCTAGACCTCTCCTCTTTATCTAACTTCTCTGTGCCTAAAAATTGTAGCTTGATTATTATTTATTTAATGGCTAATGTCCATGTATATGAATTCATACCAAATTTGTCTTTCTGAGTCCGAGTTACCTCACTCAGGATGATGTTTTTCTAGTTCCATTCATTTGACTGAAAATTTCATGATGATGTGTTTTTTAAACACCTGAGTAATACTCCATTGTGTAAATATACCACATTGTTGTTATCTATTCTTCTATTGAGGGATATCTAGGTTGTTTCCAGCTTCTGACTATTATGAATAGAGCATCATTGAATATGGTTAAGCAAGTGTCTTTGTCATAGCATGGAGCATCCTTTGGGTAAATGCCCAAGAGTGGTATAGCTGGTTCTTGAGGTATATCAATTCCTAATTTTCTGAGGAAACTGCCACACTTATTTCCATAATGGCTGTACAGGTTTGTACTTCCACCAGCAAGGAAGAAGTGTTCCCCTTGTCCTGCATCCTTGCCAGCACACACTGTTACTTGTCTTAGAGATCTTAGCGATTCTAAGATGGAATCTCAAAGTAGTTTTCATTTGAACTTCCCAGACAGCTAAAGATGTTGAACATTTCTTTAAGTGTTTCTGAGACATTTGTGATTTCCCTATTGAGAATTATCTGTTTCTGTACCCCATTTTCAAATCACATTATTTGGGTTTTTTTGGTTGTTGCTATTGTTGTTGTTGGTGGTGGTGGTGGTTATTTGGTATTTTCTTGAGTTCTTTATATATTTTAGATACCAGTCCTCTAAAAGATGTAGAGTTGATTAAAAAAAAATTCCCATTCTGTAGGCTGCCATGTGTCCAATAGATAATACCCTTTGCATTACATTACAGAAGCTTTTAAGTTTCATGAGGTCCCATTTATTGATTGTTGATCTTAGTGTCTGTGCTAATAGTATTCTGTTCAGAAAGTCATCTCCTTTGCCAAAGTGCTCAAGTATATGCTCCACTCCCTCTTATAAAAGGTTCAGTGTTTCTGGTTTTATATTGAGGTTTTTTTATCCACTTGGACTTGAGTTTTGTGCAGGTGATAAACAGGTATCTATTTGCATTCTTCTATGTGCAGATATCAGTTTGACCAGCACCATTTGTTGAAGATCTTGTCTTTTTTCCAGTGTGCATTTCTTTACAAAAAAATAATTATCCATATATATGAATTCCTTCCAATCTCTCTCTTATATCTCCTTCTTGCTCTCTTTCAAATCCTACTTTTTATTAATTGTTTCATTTATACTCCTAAATTTTTATACAAAATATAAGTATGTAACTTAAATATACATAATGATATTTGTAAGAGTCATATAATTTACTTAAATAAGATTCATATAAAGAAGAATGCAATTATTAATATTATTAAACTGACAGGATCTAGAATTTACTATGTAGGATCTGAGCCTCTGGCATGCTGGTCAGTGATTCTCTAATTTTCATGAAATCTCCAGACATGACTGTGTAAGAGTCTCTACATTAGGTTAAATAAACTAGAACACACCACTTAACTGGAAATACCATGCCACGGGATGGGATCTTGGGCTGAACCAAAGATGAAAACTAGCAGAGTATGGGCATTCATCACTGTCCATTTCCTGACTGAGGATATAGTTTGATCAGTTCTTTCAACATGTTGCCTTGACTTACCAACAGGAATAGATAGTAACCTCCAGCTGTGAGCCACAATGGGGCTCCTTCCTTAAATTCTGTTTGTCAGGTATTTTGACACAGCAAACAGAAAATAAACTAATATAAACAGCAAAAGGCATTTCTCAAAAATAATTATTTACAATTGTCTGACAAATTGATATAATCGGGGAGTAAAATAATACATATATGCCCTACCCATTAAGTTACTCATCTAATACCATTTTCTGTCTAACATTTTCTGCTAAGTATGGTAGCATATGGACAATTAAACATATCTGAAATTTACATTTATTTTAATCATAATTTTAAAATATATTTTATCTTTGTTATTGAAGTAGCTTAGTTGTATGTCTTGATAAAGGATGAATATATTTTTAGAAAATCCAAGCTAATGTGAAATAATTATGCTCTGTGTGGCAGGGTTCATTAACTTCTTTGATAAGAGTAGAGCAAATGTCTAGGGACTTTCAACTATTTATTCAAAATTCAAGAAATCACAGAACCAAATAAAATGTCATAAGCTATTATACAGAAACATAAATATTTTAATATTATGCATTCAATGCATTGTAAATGCCATATGTGTGTGTGCCTGTATACTTGTGTGTATATGTATTTAAATATGTGTGTGTATGTGCATGTGCATATGTATATGTGTATGTGTGTGTCTGTGTGTTCTAGTTCTTTGTGCTGAACTAGGCTACTTCTCATTTTATACCATAAAAACTTTCAAGATATGATAGAAGGAAATATTGCAGCTGTAATAATGATTTTTATCAATTAGATGTTATAAGGTCTTATTCCTTCATTTGGGAGATGATGCAAATATTATATTTGTGGAAAAATAACTGCTTTCATGCACTCTACAAAACAACATCTTCGAATGCATTACTCCAATTCATCTTTTAGCATTTTTCCCTTCTCATGCAAACGAAATCATAGGTATCCCAAGACCTTACTCATTTCACAGTGCATGAACTTACTTTTGCATTTACTTTATTTGGCACATATTTATTTACTTATAGGATATCAGGTTTTTTTACATAATTCACCAACCTTGAATCCACACAAAAGTCCAAGATGGCCTTCACACCAGTGTCTGAACTGGAGGAAGGAAGGGCTTTATTATTATTATCAATTCTCTGCTAAACTCCCTTAAACAAAGACCTTCATTATTTAAATCATAATTGTCTTATGAATGTATTGAGAGTATGAACTCATATGTATTGTATTCGTTCTATGTGAAAATAAATAGATGCCTTCCTTTTTTGAGATTATAATTGCAACATTCTCTGTTCTCCTTTCCTCCACCCATGCTTATGGGTATATATACATACATGCCTAAATATAACTGCTCCATTTGTGTAATGTTACTTATATGTATGATTTTAGGGGTGATCATTTGGTATTGGATAACTAGTTGGTGTGTTCTTCCCTGAGGAAGACAATTTTCCCACTCTGTGGACTCCACACTTGCCTGTAGTTCTTGGTGTACAATTGAGATATGCTGAGCTTTCCCCATCCAGTTTGCCACATTTGTTAGTGTCATCCTTTTTAGCTCACATTTAGGCAGTCTTCATGATGGGAATTTACGAAGGTAGCTTCTGATATTACAAGGAGACCCATTCCCACAGCATACTCTCTTATAATCTGCCCCTCTCCTGCAGTATTCCCTGAGCCCTAGGTGTGGGAATATCTTGTTGATGGGTCCACTGGAGCTGGGATCCATGAACCTACATTTTGATTGGTTGTGGTTTTCTGTAGTGGTCTCCATGTGCTGCAAATAGACATTTCCTTGGTAAGGGGTAAGACTATACTTATCTGTGAGTAAAAGGACACATGTTTAGATTGTTGTTAGGGATTATGTTGGTTTAGTAAAGTAGTGGTTGTAGGTTCACTTCCAATATCTGTGAATTTACGTTCCCCTTGACTATAATGAGATACAATTTCTCTGGTCTTCACTTGGAAGAAATAAGACTTGTCATCTTGGCCGGCTCACTTTATAAATACCATTGTCTAAATCACAAATACTCATTTCCAACCAACTCTGAAAAGTCATACTCAGGGATGAGGTGTTCTAGATGAGTTTTCCAAGGATACACAAGGATCAAGACAACAACATTCTGCCAATAGTTCCAAAAATTCATACCCCTCTCACATGCAAATTTTATCTACCATATCTCAATATTTTCAAAAGCCTTAATATACTTATTAAGACAGGGGTCAAATGTTACAAGTAGCACTAAAATATCACCTAAATCAAATATTAATCAGTTTCCAGTTACAATTCATTCTGGAGCAATTATGAACCCATGATCAACATGTCATGCATTTCTAGACACAAGAGAGAGATAGGCACAGGAAATATAATGCCATTCCAAAAAAGGAAAATTGGAAATATAAAGAATAAATAGGTCCTTAGTTGTTCTGTTGCCCAGAACAGAAAACATTAACCATCAAGACTAATGATTAATACTTTCTGAGTTCATGTTGAACCTTTTGGTATCCTTGGAAAGAAGTTTCATGCTATGTGCACAGGGGTTGGGTGCCTCTACAACTTTGCCAAGTAAGTATTAGTCTCTCAAGCTTCCAGGCAGCTCCTTCTCCCATAGTTTGCCTGGGTGCTTTTTACAATGAGGGTCTCATGGATTGCAGGTATTTCCTGCATTGTGGATTTCCCTGCATTGGGGTAAAATTAGATGGTTATAATCATTCCTAGTGGCAACCACATTAATAGCCATTATTTATTCTCAGAGAGTCATTTGGCCACATCCTTAGTATGCTCTCATTGTTGAAACTACTTCTTTAGATATCTGTTCTGAGACTTGTTTAAAACTATAATTTGTAATAATAAATTTAGAATTTTTCTAATATATAAGTACTGCTTCTCATATGGGTAACAAGTCCATTTTTAAAAAATCACTTCTCCTTTTAAATCTTTTACCTTAAATAGATAAAAGGAACAAGGCTGCTTCTGCAGAACTTTACATAGAAATTACCTCAGTAAAATATTCAATTTAATCACTCAAAGTTCTGCCTTCCACAAACATCAGGCTAGATACAGGAACCTTCCACTTTATTGCCACATTTTAAAAAGCATGAATTCCCCTTGCCCAATCGCGAGTTCC
>CABHPQ010173542.1:360-40444 GCA_902168405.1 Peromyscus aztecus
CTACAGAGTGAGTTCCAGGAAAGGCGCAAAGCTACACAGAGAAACCCTGTCTCGAAAAACCAAAAAAAAAAAAATTATATTTATTTAGTTTATCTTATGTATGAGTGTTTTGCTTGCATGTCTTTATGTGTAACATGTGCCCTTGGAGGTCAGAAGAGGGTATTGGATTCCCCTGGAACTGGAGCTATGGGTAACTGTAAGCCACCATGTGGGTGCTGGGAACTGATACCGGGTCCACTACAAGAGCAACATGTGTTCTTAACTACTTAGTCATCTCTCCAGCCCCCAGAATTCTTTTCTTTTTTTAAAGGTTTATTTATTTATTATGCATACAGTGTTCTGCCTGCATGTATGCCTGCAGGCCAGAAGAGGGCGCCAGATCTCATTGTAAATGGTTGTGAGCCACCATGTGGTTGCTGGGAATTGAACTCGGGACCTCTGGAAGAGCAGCCAGTGCTCCCAATCTCTGAGCCATCTCTCCAGCCCCCCAAATTATTTTCAATGTAATACTTTCATTAAATCTTAGAAATTCTCATACATTCATATAATGATTTTAATCAAAATTATTTTGAAGCTGAGGATTGATAAAGAAGGTAAAAGCAATGTGGGATTCAGGCTGGGCACGTAGTACAGTTGGTAGAGTGCTTGCTAGCACAGAGTCCTGAGCTTAATCCTCGGCACTGAACCCAGAGTGGCAGCGCATGCCCGTAATCTGTGCACTTGGGAGGAGAGGCCCGACTGTCTGGTCATCTTCAGCTACTAGCTTGAGGACTGTCTCCAAAAAGGAAAGGAAAAAAAAATGAAATGTGGAACTGAATTAAGGATATTTGAATAAACTTACTCTATGCTAACTATTTTTTCACTTCTGATCTCAAACCTAGGGCCTTGTACATACTCAGTAAGCACTTTACCACTGAGCTAAACCCTTAGCTCTGTGGTAGTAAAACTAAGTTAAGTAAAGCCTAGAAAAATTAGAATACTAAGCAATACGCAAGACAGACTATAGATAAAGCATACCAAAAGAACAGTAACAATTACCATGATAATTGTACCTGGTTCTAGTAGACAGGCCGCCCCAGTTGTTAGAAAGATTCCTACTATGACAAGCTATTTCAAAATGTTACCTTGACATAATTGATTCTAATGATAATGAATAAATGTATTGGTCAGATTGTATTTATTGAGTTGATTTTACGATTCAACTATGAGTTTTAACTCCCTTTTAAATTAATACATAAAACCAGAATTACAGTGTAGGCTTACTTTAGCAACCCCTTTAGTTTCCTCATCTGAAAAACGCTAATATTAATATAATCTACTTTTTTCAGTTTTTGTGAGGATTAAAGGAGAAATTCATGCAACTTTGTCAGTACACAACTTCGTTTGTATTGAGGCCTGAAATTTCGAGTGATAGAGCTTACCCTGACTCATTAACGTGGCAGATTTCTTTGCTTGACTGGAAGAAATACATTGAGTGATCATATTCTAAGCCAATGATCACAGACTTCAAGTGGGTCCTTGATGCTTCTGATGTGTCCTAGCCCTGTCATGCTCTTTTCTCTTAGGTGTCGGGTTTATAATGCATCTCCTCTGTGTGTATGTGTGTGTATGTGTGTGTGTGTGTGTGTGTGTGTGTGTGTGTGTGTGTGTGGCATGCGCACATGCATGCGTGCATATAAACATACACATGTATGTATGTACATGTAGAGGCTAGAGGGAAACCTCAGATATTGTTCCTCATGTACTTTATTTTTGAGATAGGTGTCTTACTGGCCTGGAATCTTCTAGGTAGTCTAGGCTGGTTGGCCAGCAAAACCCAAACCCCAAGGATCTGCCCATCTCTGACTCTCACCTCCATGCTTGGCTTTATTTATTTATTTATTATTTATTTATTTATTTAAAAACATGGGTTCTTGGGATCAAACTCCAATCTCCATGCTTGCCATGCAAGCACTGACTGAGCCATATGCTCTGCCCATCTTCACCTCTACCCCGTTGTGACTCATAGTTGCTGATCTTGCTTGTAGGTCACTGAGAAAATAACCGCTTTATTGTCTACTGCCCAACGTCTGCTCCAGGATCCTTCTGTTGATAACGAGGGGAAATCGATCCTTGATCCTAAAAAGCCCATTTCTCCGTCTCCTGGCTTATGTCACACTAGTGGTTCTGCCCTCCTCTGTAATATCCAGTCCTTTTTCTGTTGGAGTATTCCCATCAGCAAGAATGCTATAATGCGTCCTGTGCCTAATAGGCAGAATAACGGTCCCTCAAAGATATCCATATCCGAATCCCTGGAATCTTTGTCTGTTGGGTTACACTGCAAAGAGAATTAAGGTAGACAATGAAATTAAAGTTGCTAATGAGCTGGCCTTAAATTAAGGCGATTATCCTGCTTTGTCTCATTGGGACCAATGTCACAGAGTTTTTAGAGTAGAACATGGAGGCCGAGGAAATCAGACGGCAGTGTGACTCACTGTAGGCAAATAGAGATGCAGGGGGTTGGCTTCAGAGGGGTGGGAGGAGCCAGGAGACCAAGCCTTTAACAGATGGGTCTTTGGGGGAACACTTATCTAAACTGTAACACTTACTCATTTCTTTCTTTTTCCCAGAGAGAGAGAGTGTGTATGAACCTTGTGGAACTCCCCAGCAAGGCTCAACCCCACTGAAATCAGTACTTCAGGAAACGGCTGCATTGCCACGCATCTGTAGGTATGCTCTGGATTTATGCTGGGTTCTCATTTCCCAGAGAGCAATGGCAGATGAAATTTCTCATCTATGTAACTGGTCAGTCTTTCACACAGAACACCCCCGTTTGTGTTGACTACAGAGCACCCAGTTAGGAAAGCACTATTCTTGGTGCTATTTCCTAGCCCCTGAAAGCCATAGGCCCAGAGGTTAGCCTGAAGGGCCTCCCTAGGTCAGGATTCTTTACGGTCCACCTGTGTGTTACACTCATTACTTGGGTAAGGAGGAAGAAAACCATATGAAGGTTTTAGGTCCTTCCTTTGTATTCCCAGTGCCTTTCAGAAGAGCAGGTATGTAATCTGAATACAATAAAAACTTTAAGGCTGTGCACTATAAAAATTGGGGGCAAGGGCTGGAGAGATGGCTCAGTGGTTAAGAGCACTGGCTGTTCTTCCAGAGGTCCTGAGTTCAATTCCCAGCAACCAACCACATGGTGACTCATAGCCATCTGTAGTGAGATCTGATGCCCTCTTCTGGCATAAAGTTGTACATGCAGACAGAACACTCATTCTTAAAATAAATAAATAAATCTCTAAAAAAGATTGGGGCAAGAGCAGTAGAAAAGACACAGGACATTTTAGGGAGTAGTTAAATGATGAGAGTAGTGCTGTTTGAAACTCAACCAAATTGAATGCCATCAAATTTCTTTTGGTCTCCTAGGTCCAACAGGAAATTTCCTCAGCTGCACAGATGGCCAGATTAGCCGTAGGTAGGTTAGCTATTGTTTGGATAGATAGGCTTAATAAAAAAATTATTATCTAAGGCAAAAGAGGACAATAAAGAAAATACTTAGCACCACTACATTAATTCTTGTAGTAATTCTATTTTATAATAATTTCATATAAAATGCCTCATTAAAGATCATGTCTTAGCATAACCCTACAGTATTATAAATGAGCAAGTTTAAAAACAGAAATGTGGTGATATTTTATTTTTGTAAATAATATTTGCCTGAAGATCAGAGGACAGAGGCAGCCACTAAATTAAACATAGAGGCAAGGCGGTGGTAGCACATGCCTTTAATCTTAGCACTTGGGAGGCAGAGATCCGTCTGGATCTCCATGAGTTCAAAGCAACCCTGGACTACACGAGATTAATCCAGTTTAAAGGAGAAACAGAGCCAGGCAGCAGTAGCACACACCTTTAATCCCAGCACTCGGGATCTCATACCTTTGCTCCCAGTATTTGGGAAGCACACACACCATTAATCCCAGAACCAGGAAGGTTGCGACAGGAAATGATATGGCTGGACAGAGAAAGGCATGTAAGGTGTATAAGGGAGGAGACAGGAGCTCAGTCCTTTCGGCTGAGGACTCAGGGGCATTCAGTCTGAGGATTCTGGAGACGGGATCATCCCCTTTCGGCTGAGGAGTTT
Organism: Peromyscus aztecus; assembly: GCA_902168405.1. NCBI lineage: Eukaryota > Metazoa > Chordata > Mammalia > Rodentia > Cricetidae > Peromyscus > Peromyscus aztecus. The sequence goes on from CABHPQ010173542.1 coordinate 4,481, forward strand.
GTGAGGTGAGAAGTGGCTGTGGCTTGTTTCCTCTGATCTTTCAGCATTTACCCCAATAACTGGCTCTGGGTTTTTATTATAAGACCAATTAAGATTCCTGCAACACAGAAAATTGGCCAATGGATGAAAAAATTGTAATGGTAAAAATTTGAAACTATGAAGCTCAACACCTCTTTTCCCGAGTGTCATAAACAATGATGAAAGACATCTTTTTAAAATGAAATACAGGGGTTGGGGATTTAGCTCAGTGGTAGAGCACTTGCCTAGCAAGCGCAAGGCCCTGTGTTCAGTCCTTAGCTCCAGAAAATAAACAAACAAACAAACAAATAAATAAATAAAATACAGCTGGAAAATAAAATGCAGAAACTGAGAGCCACATCTGGTGATGCAGGCTTAGAACCCCAATACTCAGGAGGCTGAACATAGACAATTGCAAATTCAAGTCCTGCCTGGGCTACAGATCAAGTTCGAGACCAACCCCAGGAATAATCTCTTATAATATGTATGGTCACCAATTGCAGACATGTCATAGGTAAGCATAAGCATAGTAAGCAGAATGGAATCCTGTGCTTTTGTTGGGGAGAATATCAAAATTTTAAATGGCTTTAAGGTATTTTCTAATATACGATTAACAACACATTTAAACTAAGCAGTACGGTGTGATAAGTTTTGACATGTGCATATTCCTGTGAAACCATCAGCCAAGATAGAGAGTGTTCACATCACTCCTCAGAGCTTCCTGCCCCTTTGCAGAGGCATCTTCCTAATTCTCTGACGTCTCCCCTTCCCCAAACCCAGGCAACGACCAGTCCCTTCATATTAGTAGAGTTTGCATGAATAGGAGTTTTTTCTGAATGGTGGAAGTGTACAACTTATGGTTCTGCTTTAATAAAAGACTATAGTAAGGAAAATTAGAATGGAAATGGTCTATGATAGATAGGACAAATACAAGCATAAGCTCTAGAATATAAGACAGTTAATAGAGTACTGCATTTTTCACTTGTTTGACAACAAGGAATAGAGACACAGTCCAGAGAGTCCAAGAGAAAGTCACCTACTTTAGGGATCCACACGAGTCCGGGAGTTGAAGAACATACAGATCACCTGAGGGACTGGCCCCTTGCTTTTTGTATCACGGGCAGGATGGTGGTTCTCCAATTGCACTGCTGCTCTCTTGCTCACCCTCCGCTAACTGCCTTCCTCCACCACCCTTACCTTGAGGTCCCTCCTAACCTCAGTTTGCTGTGGCTTACCTGATTCTAAATATACTCAAGGCATCTCTTGGTTAGCTTTTTTGACTTTTGTTCCTGCTGCTAAGTGTGATAGCAGTATTTCCACATTGGGTTTCTCGAGAGAAACATGTCATCTAGCTTCATTCACCTTTTTGGGCCAGTCTATGTTCTGTAGGCTACTTGCTGGCCAGGATACACATCAGGTACTTTTGGATCTGGAGTCAACCACCATCTGTGGTTGGCGAGCAAGAACCCCAGCAGGAAGGGTAAGCAGGGTAGCTGTGCTCAGGAAGGGATATCAGCAGAGCAGGTACAGAGTGCATACCTGTCGTGAGCAAACGGAGTGGGCCTTTAGAGCGTGCTGAAACTGGACTTAAAGCTTGACTCTGTTCTCTACTAGTTTGTGACTTTCAGTGACTTCAGAGAGCCAGAGAAGCAGCCCTGCCTAACCTCTCTGAACTTTAATTTTCTCATTTATACTTGGGAATAATAAGTATCTTTCAGAGATTTGGTAAAAATCAAAAAGCTACACACAATATTTGCAAAGAACCAGCATGGTATGCAATATACAGGAGTTCTCAGCAACATGGATGTTTATAACAGCTTGATATAAAAAAAAAAGTCTACCCTGACTACGGACAGGGTAGAGAGTAATGCATCAGGTTGATGAGAACCGCAGTCTGGGATCCACACTGTCCCCTACGCAGAGCAGCACTTGTTCCTGCTGGAGCTGTTGCCTCCTTTGTGGGGAGCACAGCTCTTTCTTGCCTTTCTCTGATCTACGAGAGTCAAGTCTATCTGTTGGAGGGCAGGACTCTGAGCATCTGTGACTCATAGATGGTGAACTGGCCATACAGAGCAGTTATGAGTCAGGAAGAGTCCGCCAGACCCCCTGCTTCCCACTTTAACCATTTTCTAGGCCATTCTGTGGCATTAAGTACGCTGCTACCCTCGATCATCTCTGGAACTTTTCACCTCTCCCAACCAAAATTTCATACCCATTAAACACTCCACCCTGCCCCTGACCACTGCCATTCCACTTTCTGTCTCCATGAATCTGACTCTTACAGGCTCAGGGCATAGTGGTTTGGCTGGCTCTGTCACCAGCTCTGGAGACAAATGCAGAGTAGATGGTACCGGAAGCTGCTCTGATCTGTTACTCATCTGTTGATCCTGGGCCTGGCTGTCTCATGGTTGTTGTTTTTCCCCACCTCTAAGTAGTCCCTGATTCCTTATCAAATGCCCATTATGTGTCAAGAGATATGCTCGATACTGGGAGTCCTACACAAAAAGACCAGCTTCTGTCTGCAGGTAATCCACAGTACAGAAGACAGCAAGATAAAGACATTGTTTACATATCATATCATAAATTCACAACCTAGGGAAATTGGGACATTTCCCCAAAGTGGGTGACAAGGAGTGAAGCAAGGAAAGAAGCGTGCACGTGCTCGGCACCCTGAGAGGAGTGGGGCATGGGGGCCCCTGAGGCATTCAAGTCCCAGAGCTTGGGGAATTGCAAGGACTCACCTGTGGCTGGAACTAAGGGGCAACGTTAGGGAAGCAGAGAGGGGTGGGGCTGGAGGACGATGTGGGGTCCATGGCCAAGATTTCCTAAACGATGCGATGCGAAGGAGGGTAGCTGGAAAAGCAAGGAGGGGCCCCAGGGAGGCGCTAAGGGAGAGAAGATGGAATGAGCTGTCTGTCCATCCTCCGTCCCCAGCTGCAGCCCTGATTCGGCATTGGCTTTAGGACCTGGTTTGCTGTGGTTCATCATAGTGCCCAGGCTTTCTGACAGTGTGTCTTAGTGCTGATGTGTGAGTGGATCTCAGCTTTCAATAACTCTGACAAATTACATTTAATGTGTCTGTTAGTCTGGAAAATAAATGGATTCACGGGTGAATTTTGGTCCTGGTTGGTAATGCTTTTGTGTGGAAACAATGATGGAGTCATCATTCTTCTCAAAATGCAACATTGTGTAATTTGCTGTCTCTGGAAATTCAAACGTATTATTTTTTTCTGACACACATTAGTTGACAATGGGAGGGAAACAGTGCAGCCCAAGTCAAGCAATGATTCTGTCAGAACCACGGGAAGGCGGATGGGGTGGGGTGAAAGGGAAAAGGAGAGAAACCGAGCAGACAGCTGCCCGACTCACTGTTCTTAGTGTTTAGCCTCAGGAGAACTCCTCAGCATGCACAGAGCCCTTCATTTTCCACTGGTGAGCAGAGGGGCATGGTGCGAGCAGGGCATGGATCAAGGTCAACAGATAGTATAGTTATTCTCATTATCTTGGGGGACATTAAGGTATCCTAGACTATGTTATAGGTAGTTATGGCTCAGATGGACTTGGGACCTGCTTGTCATTTAAGATGCTGCCCCACAAGTGGGGCGGTGGTGGGGCATACCTTTAATCCCAGTACTCAGGAGACAGAGGCAGGCACATCTCTGTGAGTTTGAGGCCAGCCTGGTCTACAGAGTGAGATCCAGGACAGCCAGAGGTGCTACACAAAGAAACCCTGTCTCAAAAAAAAAAAAAACCCAACAAAAACAAACAAACAAAAAAACAAAAACAAAAAAGATGCTACCCCATTCATAATAAACTCTGACCTCGTTCACCCCAGAAGATGTAGTCAGTCTAGGAAGAGAGGTGTCAAGGGTGGGGTTTGGATCTGGGGTGGTGGCGGAAGCCAAGGTCCCTCCTTCACCTCTGCATCAGTAAGAGTTTCCATTAGTGCCACTGACTACCCACTCTTTGTCTGCTTGTGCAGAAATATTTTATCAGCCTCTGCTGACTTAACCAACAGATTCAACTTCGCAACCAAGGGCTTCCCTCCTCAAGCAAACATGGAGAGTGTGGTAGTTAATCTTGGTTGTCAACTTGGTAGGAATTAGAATCACCATAGAAACATACTTCTGGGTGTGTCTTTAAGGACATTTCCAGAAAGGTTTAACTGAGCAGCAAAGACTTACCTTGAATGTGGGTGGCACCATGGCATGGTCTGGGGGCCCAGACTGAGTGAAAAGGAGAAAGCTACCTGAGCAACAGCATGCATCTCTCTCTCTCTGCTTCCTGACTGAACATAATGTGGCCAGTGGCTCCATGCTCCTGTCTCTGTGCTTTCCCTCCCAGGGTGGACCACAGCCCCAGGCTAGGAGCCCAAACAAGCCCTTCTTTCCTTACTCCGCTTTTTTTTTTTTTTCAGGGATTTTGGCACAGCAGTGAGAAACAGTTAATACAAAGGGTCTAGATAGGCAGAGTACAGATTCTTGTGATGGAGGGAAGAAGTGAGAGAAGGAAATACAGGCAACAGGAAAGAACAGAAAGAAATTAATATTTGAAGGCACGAGTGTAGCATTCCACAGAAAACCAAGACCTCTGTGGAATGGTTTGAGCTCTTCCTCCAGGGACATGGCAGCGGACAGGATCTGAGTGGATGTGGGACCCGTCTTATCACTTATCTGCTAGTGCTGTTCCATCACAGGTTTGCCCTTTCCCAGGACCATTGACCCAGAAATCCTTCCCTTCTGCCTAGTTTGGAGGGAACTTGCTCAGACCATTTGCAGCCTTCAGGGCCCGATGAAGACTGTTGGCTTCATTTTGCCACTGCTCAGATAACTAGCTCTAATTTTAGCTCTAGATCTAGTTCAGAACTGGTTCATTTAATAACTAGGTGAAACTTGGCTTCTGGTAAGAGTTCTAGGCCCTGTTCTCCCGCTGATTCCCACTCTCCTCTCTTCCTCACCCACCCCCTCCCCTCCCCTGTTTGCAACCCACAGTCTTAAACGGTAACACAAACACATTTCTGGATTATTTTCAGGGACATTAGACATTAAAAGCAACACCCATGAAAGGGCATTTCAGAGGTGAGATGTCAACCCCATGAAGTTTCCTTTTTTAGAACAAACTGTTCCAGATGAGGTATGCTGATCAGTTTACGAGTGAGGACAGAGTAGAACAGTTGCTTTCTAGATTAACAGCCCAGAAAATCGATCTAGAGACAACTTGAGAAGGAATGCAGCTCTAGAGCTTTAGAGGTGTGAAGTGGTTCTTGAAGTCATTCAGTAAACAGCAAGACTAGACATCAGATACCCAAGACTCACCCTGCCTCCAAACACACACACACACACACACACACACACACACACACACACACACACACACACACATACACACACACACACACACACACACACACACGGCAAATTTAGTGGGGGATGTAAGCTAGTTATCCTACAATTATAGGTTACTCTAACTGCAGCCTTCAAAAATCTCACTGAACTATTCACTTAAGTGTTGTGGGCCGAACCACCTGAACACCTCTTGGAGGAGGGGGAGAGAAGGCACAGCGTCAACAATGCAGACACGGGGAGTCAGATGAGAAGCAAAAGGCAGACTCATTTATTTCAGATACGGGGAGAGCCTAAATACTCCTTCCTGGCGCCCCATGGCTGTTGGCCATTTCCTTGGCTGTGTTGGCCTTTTCTCATTGGCCTCATCAACCTGAAGTTCATAGGTCACTAATCACCGAGTGCAGCCGCAGACTCCAGGTTGACTCAAGGGAAGCTGTTATCGCGCATGTTAATGCACACCGCCAAGGTTGTGGCAGCCCCACCAGCCGGGCTGGCTCCTTTTCTCCCCACGCATAAGATTTTTCTTATGTTTCTTAGGTCTTATGATGACAAGGCAGAACTGAGAAAAAGTCATCTGCATTGGAGAAATAGGGCTCAGAATTTGGAAACTTTTAACCACAGTGCCTGTATCAGCTATTTATCTTCCCCTTTCCTAGGATAACGTTAGATTTCCCCCTTTATTCTCATCTTGTAAAGTTGAAGGACTCTCTTAGATTTTGCTTTAGGAAGCTCTAAGCAGGAATTGTATCTCCCTCCTGTTCTGTACCCTTATGTCCTCATGTCACCTATCCCATCGTGATGTAATTATTCCTAAGGAATCTTTCCATGCTACCATGTGCTGTGCTGTGCCTCAGTGTGCTGGGTATAGCTCAGTGCTGGACTCATCAGTAGACTTTTAACAAGTGCTTTATGAACTAAACTCAATAGATACAGACCTTTGTTTTTTTTCATACTGCTGATATGTGAGTGCTGTGGGATGTCATTCTGTATGCTGTGAATGTGTGTTGCTCTGATTGGTTAATAAATAAAATGCTGATTGGCTAGTAGCCAGGCAGGAAGTATAGGTGGGATAAGCAGACAAGGAGAATTCTGGGAAGAGGAAGAGCTGAGTCAGGTGTCGCTAGCCAGACACAGAGGAAGCAAGATGACAAGGCAGAACTGAGAAAAGGTACAAAGCCATGTGGCTAAACATAGATAAGAATTATGGGTTAATTTAAGTCTAAGAGCTAGTCAGTAATAAGCCTGAGCTAATGGCTGAGCAGTTATAATTAATATAAACCTCTGTGTGTTTATTTGGGTCTGAGCAGCTGCAGGACCAGGTGGGACACAGGAAAACTTCCAACTACATCTGAGTTTTAGTTGTGAATTAAAACTGACAGCCTAGGAAAAAGCTTTTTTAATTTTAGGTGGAATTTGGTTCTTATTTGTTTTCTTTACATTTCATTTCTTAACAATACTTCCTTCATTTTTTCCCCTTCATGCATACAGTAATGACCTGCTATTAATTTGTGTTCTACAGTAAAATGAAAGTGAGCTGGCAGAATGCTAGGGCCTAATTACAACTTGTACATTTATTTTGTCTTTTAGTTACTCATCATTTCATACTCAGAAAATGTTAATATCCTTCCAATTAGTTTAAAGAGAAAAATTTATATCTACCTTAAAATCAGTCATTTTCTTAAGAAAAGAAACTAGCTAGAATTCTCTGTCTCTGTCTCTGTTTCTCTCTCTCTCTCTCTGAATATAGAGGACTGGAATTATAGAATTAAAGTATTATTTATTATTTATGTTTTTTTTTTCCAAGACAGGGTTTCTCTGTGTAGTCCTGACTGTCCTGGAACTCACTCAGAGATCCACCTGCCTCTGCCTCCCAAGTGCTGGGATTAAAGGCATGTGCCACCACAACCCAGCTTGAATTTAGGAATTTTTTTTATAGACAATATGATCACAATAAACTATATCTACTAAGAAAAATCTCTGTGTGAGGCAAATCTAACTGGAATTCTTGAAGTAAATGGTTTCTGAAGTTTGCAGACTGTAGTTACATATTTTCTGTTTATTGTTAGTGTGTATACCATGTGTATGTGTGTGGGAATATGTGGAGGTCAGGGAACAGCTTGCTTGGAGTTGCTTCTTCCTTCACTTAGTGGCAGTGTTTGTCTTGTTTGGCTGTGCTGAGTATTCCAGGTCCTCTGGCCCCACCAGCTTCGTGGTGACCCTCCTGTCATCTTGCTGTAGGACTACTCAGAAATGGTTGGAAACAAGGCTGACCCTGCTCTTGAGTTTGGAAGGACACAATATTGAATTCCTTTTCCTGGGGCTTTTGCTAACAAACGAGGAATTAAATGTTTGCCCCTGAAGCTGTGATTCGTTTTGTAAATTTTCCTGAACCGAGAAGAACAGTGAGTGCTCGTCACGGAGTGAAAACGCAGCCACACAGTACTTTTGGTCAGCCTGGAGTTCTTTCTTTCCTGTTGTGTCTTTTAACTCTGTGGTACATGGGTTACCAACAGCACACACAAAGCCATATCTTGGCAGTGAAATTCCATGAAGTCCATTTGGAGATCAGATTCCTACACCTGTTTTTAGCTCTGAATGCAAACCAGTTGTCACATTGCACTTTCACATAGAAAGCGATAAAGTTGTATTGGACACTGCCCGTATAACCCAGTGAAACTGCTCTATTTTGTTTAATCCGGCAACACTCACTGAGCCATCCACCTAATCCCACTGCGCGTGCAGCTTCCTGCTGTACTCTCCCGTCTCTTCTGGGTCTGGGACTACCCTCCCCATGTGCTGCTATATTTATCTGCCCCCTTGGCCATAAAAGGCTGGCTGTGGGGCCCTGACATTCTGCTGCCTGACCACATGCATTATTTTTGAACTGGCCCCCAGATCCTGCCTCTAGCCCTGCCTCTTAACTTTTTCTGGGATTCGGCCACCCAGGGTCTCCATTCTCTCCTCCTGCTCCTCAGCCAGCTGCAGCAGTACAACATCCATCCCCTGCCCTCCCTGCCCCAGAGACTGGTAAGTGTGACACAGAGGCGGAAAATGTACTCCTTAGCTAACGGGTGTCTTCTCAGCTCAGCAGGGAAATAACAGGGACGCTCCTGGAAGGGAGGGCAGGGCAGCAGGGGTGCCTGCTGAGGCCGGGGGTGGGGAGGGCTATTTTGCCGTATCACTGTAGTCTTTTGAAATGAAGCTGCTAACCCCGGAACTATAAGATCATATTGTCTCAGATTCAACTCAAGTTCTCTCTCCAGGTTCAGTAGTTTGGTTGGAATCTGGACTGGATGAGGGACAGGAGGCAGAAAAGTGTTTCCCTCCTCTGCAGGCCTACAGATCTATCTCCCTGAGTGCAAATTAGGCCAGAAGGATACAGATTCTCTTTAAAGACACTAGTTCACGAGCCGGTGACTTTGCTCCAAGAGAGCAGCGTGGATGAACTCTTAAGTGTCGTGTGTTATTTCTGACCTGAAAATGGTCGGGTACTAGAGAGGTGGCAGATCTGGCACTGTGACCCTGAAACTATTACCTTCTGTAGGTAATTTTCATCAGCTTTTGGCCTCTGCTGCCAGCATTAAGAATATATTGCAGCAAGATTACAATTACGGAGTTAGTATTTCTTCCTAAGCTCCCAAATTATTTTTAGGAAGAAAATTTAGGTTTCAGAGGCACAGAAGACCACAAAACCATCTTTCTTTCTAAGCAATTCTGGCTAAACCTGGCTCACTTAAGAAAAGGAGGTGGTTACACCTTCGTTCCAAAGGTCAGTCAGCCCTGGTGACTTAAGTCAAGCCCTGTTTACTGGTAATACATGACCCCTCTGTACTAAGTAGTAAATGGTAATAAAATAAATATACTTGGGGCAGATAATGAAGAGTGGAAAATAGAATTATGGCAAGGCATTTAAATAATCTGTCTTGTGAAAATGATAACATTTTGAATCATCTGGGTAGTGGTGCTAATTTATAATGTAACACAGTGAAAGGTCTTTATTATTTGTAAGTCATTCTGATGGCGTGTTACACTAACACTAAACGACACTAATATCACTCTAGATTAATGTATCCTAACCTTTATATTATAAACATTATCTAATAATTATTCATCAAGTACAATTCTGTATATCTAGTAACAAAAAGCAATCTATTTGAGGGTTGAAACAAGAGTTGCTTGCTAGTGGCTATTTTTGTTTTTTTCTTCTTAGGAAATGCCATGTAGACTGGTATTTTCCATGGGACCTAAGGTGCATATTTCTGGATTTTCTTTCTTTCTTGACTTTTTAAGTAGCTTAAATAAAATTTAATTTTCAATTTGACAAAAATTAAAAGGACTTACTTAGTCCTTTTAGATCCTCACTTAGGATTTTTTAAACAAAACAAGGTTTGAAAAAAAACTACTTGAAAACAATTTTCTTACATATTTTTGAAAATAATACTTTAGAATATTATGCATAAGAGTACTTTTTTAAACATGGGGGAAGTGTCTATAAAATTATGGCTTACCCTAGTTTGCCACATGGCTGATAGTCTTCCTTTCGGGGTACACGTTATTTACAAGAGTGAGTGTGTGGGCTCTGTGAGTAAAGGTACTTCCTGCCAACCTGATGACCTGAGTTCCATCCCCGGAACCCACATGATGGAAGGAAAGAACAAGTTGTCCTCTGCCCTCCGTGCACACACTGTGACACAGTACACCCTACACAAAATTAATTGATAGACAAATGTAAAAAAGAAAAGTAAATACAATGTGAAGCCTCCCCTCCTGAAGCTAAACTACCAGCCCAAGTTCACCCTGTCAGCTGCCACACTGAGGCCTAGTTCTTCTTTATATAGTAAGAATCGAAATCTACATGTTTTTATATGGAATAAATTCTTTTTCTGGTTTGAAAAAGTTGCCTTTTTGAAGTGTTTGCAAGATTTGGGAGAACTTGTATTCATAAGAATTACCAGACCCTGGTTTAGTTCTGGGGCTTTTCTATCTGTAGTCCTTCTCATGTGTCTTCCCTCACCTTGGAAAGGGTGTCATTGGGCAGTCTTAGCTGATCTGAAATGTGCAGAGACCAGGCTGGCCTTGAACTCACAGAGATCCATCTGTCTCTGCCTCCAGAGAGCTGGGATTAAAGGTGTGCGCCACCACCCCAGCAATCTTCTTGGTTTTCAGTTTCATCTACATGCTGTTGACGCCGAGATTTAGATGTCCATCCTACACTATGACCCTGTCCTTTAAAGTCACACATCTGGCTTCTCACTTAACCCATCAGCTGGAGGGGGTAGCAGGTGCCTCAAATGTAGAACATCTCCGACCAGTCTCTTGATTTTTCCATTCCAAGATGATACTTTCTCCTCTTCCCCATCTCAGATAATGGTAACGTCAGTCTTTTAGTTAGTCAGGCACCAAGCCTTGGGAACATTTCCTTTTCCTTCATGTTCTCATTTGGAACGTCCAGTAAATGCCATTGGCGGTACCTTCAAACCATGTCCAGAGTCTGAGCACTTCTGACTCTCCCGCTGTGGCCACTGCCTGGACTCTGGAAGGGACCATTGTATTTCTCTCCTAGAGCCATGAGAACAGAGTGTAAAGGACTAGATGGTCTAAGCCACAGAAATGTATTTCCTTACAGTTCTGGAGCCTAGAAATACAAGGTCCAGTGTTGATAGATTTGGCTAAATAAGGCTACTCATCTACAAGACCCAGGTTCAATTCCCAACACCTACACAGCAACTCACTGCCATTTGTAGCTTCAGCCCCAGAGGATCTGACACCATGTTCTGTCCATCACATGTGCCAAGCACACATATGGTGTACAAACATAACATACATTTGATGATACACACATCAAGACACACAAAATAAAAATCAGGTAAAACAAGGATAAGGCTTCTGATAGCTTGTCGATGGACCAGTTCTCTGGTACCTCCACATATTGGTTGCTCTGTCATGTGTTCAGACACTGTCCTCCACATGGTGGTCACTGTCATGTGTTCAGACTACTGTTTTTTTTAAAGATTTATTTATGTATTATGTATACAGTATTCTGCCTACACACCAGAAGAGGGCACCAGATCAAATTACAGATGGTTGTGAGCTACCATGTGGTTGCTGGGAATTGAACTCAGGACCTCGGGATGAACAACAGCCAGTGCTCTTAACCTCTGAGCCATCTCTCCAGCCCCCAAACACTGTCTTAATTTTCTTTTATTCCGGGGATGCCAACCCTGTTGGGCTAACACCTGAATGAGCTATTTCCGTTTAATTTTTCCTTTAAGGACCCAGTTTTCAAATGTAGTCTCAATCTGAAGGACTGGGGGCACTTTAGCATATCAATCTGGGGAAAGGGATATAATTCAGCCCAGTATAGCCCTCTAATCGATCTCTTAGCTTTCCTTCAACAACCTATTCTTCAGACATGAGCAAGGGCTTGTCAGTTCAGAGACTTTTAGTGTCGTCTCAGCTCTCTGAGTAAAGGCCAAGCCCTTAGTGTCCCCTCTAGGACCCTATACTATCTGCCCTTTGTCTCTTACCCGCTGTTCACCTCTCTCATCATTGGTACCTTCCCTGTGCCCTCTTCAAGTCCTGCAGCCCCGCTGTCCCCGGCCCTGCATGGAGAGTGATGCATTTGCTCCTCCTGGTGTTTTTGCATGAGTGTTCCATCCTGAGCATTCACTCCAGACAGCCTCTGGCTCTGATGTCTCTCTCCTGTGAAGCAGTCTCTGCTGAGGGGGCTTCAGGTTGTGTCTTTCTTTACTTTACTCCATGGCCCTTGGTGCATTCTGATACACTCCCAACTATTAAGTCTCTCTGTGTCAATCTCCTACAGAATACTCATCCTGTATTGGACAGTCGGAGAAGGATTTTTGTTTTGTTTTGTTTTGTTTTGTTTTGTTTTACACCCCTGTTGTGCTGGAATAGCTCAGTCTCATAGTAGGTGCTCGTTATTTCTTAAATGAATACCACATTACTTCCCATCATTCCACATTCTCCTAAATGAATGAGCATGCATCAGAATAGAATGTCAGAAAAGTAGAAATAGGCATCACGATGGAGTGTTTGAGAGAAAAGCACACTCGCCAGAGAGGAAACTTTGTTCAGTTGTCCTAGACAAGAAAGAAAGGAGTGCATAATGGCAGGGGTCGGGTGCACATGTGGGCCACTGAGGACGGGGTTTGTGAGTACCCAGTTAAGCTGAGCTTACAGCCTTTCCCATTCATTCCTCAGAACGATTGCAGTCTGCCTTTCTCTGCATTGGTTGAGATGAATTGTTCTCTGGGATTGTTCAATCAGGAATGGTTTTCTTGCAGGTTGCCTCCTCCCCTCCAGGGCACACGATGGCTTTGCCTTTTTATCAGAGGTCCCACCAGCACTATGATCTCAGTTACCGGAACAAGGACCTTCGCACCACCATGAGCCACTACCAGCAGGAGAAGAAGCGCTCTGCCGTCTACACCCATGGCTCCACCGCCTACAGCAGCCGTTCCTCTGCAGCACACCGCCAGGAGTCAGAGGCCTTCAGTCAAGCGTCAGCCGCCTCCTACCAGCAGCAGGCCGCGCAGGCCTACAGTCTGGGAGCGTCCCAGTACTCTCGAGGGTCTGAAGTCAGCCGGAAGACAGCCTCGGCATACGATTACGGCTATTCCCACGGGTATGTCTGGAGCGGCCCTCCAAGTTTGGGCACATGCTCTGATTACTCACGTTTCCTGTCTTAAATATGGCAACCCTGTTATACTGGGTGTGGAGGGAGACCTGAGCCCTGTGTCTTACCTTTCCCCTTTTATTGTCTGGTTGAAATTCACGGTTTTAGAGCCTCACTGCAGAGTCTTGCTTGAGTCATCCTCTGAGGTGATATTTCTAGCAGGCAAGTTTTGGTTACTCTGGCAGCAACAGAGCCAGAAAACATTTTGACACCCAGCAGGTTTCCTGGCTCCCATAATGCTTCTGCTTAGATTAAAAGCCAATACAGAATTTAAAATTCACAGGTGCCAGGGAACTAATCTACAGCAGAGATGCACTGGAATTTTTCTGAAAACCAATACTCAAAATTCTGAGTTATTATTCAAGCAACAAGTGTTTTCTTTTCTTTTTCTTTCTTTCTTTTCTTTTCTTTGTTTTTTGTTTTTTGTTTTTTCTTTTTTTTATAATTTATTTTATTTTACAACATAATTCAACTTTACATATCAGTCATAGATTCCCCCGTTACCCCCCCCCCCCCCCCCCCCCCCCCCCATTTTTTGTTTTTTCAAGACAGGGTTTCTCTGTGTAGTTTTGGTGGCTGTCCTGGGTCTCGCTGTGTAGACCAGGCTGGCCTTGAACTCAAGGAGATCTGCCTGACTCTGCCTCCCAAGTGCCTGTCTCCCCTCCCCCACCTAAATAAATATTTTCTTTATCTGAAATATTTTATACAAAAACATGACCTTCTCTCAGCAAGCCTAAGAATAATAGGAATAAGCATGCATTGGACCAAATTAGATTATTGACCAAACACAACGAGAGAGACTCTACTCCCAAACAAAAAAGTTATGTTAGGATGCTAGGAAGAGTACATTGTCGATGAAGGTCTGCTCTGCAAAGCAAACCCAGAATCTCGTTTCCTTAGAAACAGTAAAGCTAACGTAAATGTGAACTGTTATGTCTAGAAAGTTCCAATTTGGATCTCTTTGCCTGGGGTGAGAGTTAAGGCTGCTTTCCTGACTGAGGCCTTCAAGGTGAGAGTGGGAAGTTTCCTTCTTTTAAAGTTATTATTTATTTCAGTGTATGTAAGAGTGACTGCGTGAGTTTATGTATACCACTTGCATGCAGGTGCCTGCAGAGCCCAGAAGAGGGTGTCAGAGCCCCTGGAACTGGAGTTTTAGGTGGTGGTTGTGAGCCATACAATGTGAGAGTTGGGAACAGAACCTGAATCCTCTGAAGAGGATTAGTGCTTTTAACTGTTAAGCTAACTCTCCAGCACCAAGATTCTCATCAGTACCAAAATTTGTATTAGTCAGGGCTCCCTAGAGGAACAGAACTGATAGAATGAATATGTATATTCATCATATATTCAATGTATATATTTATTCTATTACACACACACACACACACACACATACATAGATATGGGATTTATTTAGAATGGCTTACAGGCTATGGTCTAGCTAGTCCAACAATGGCTGTCTACCAATGGAAGGTCCAAGAATCCAGTAGTTGTTCAGTCCACGAGGTTAGATGTCTCATCTGGTCTTGAATATATGCCCAAATCCTGAAGGAGTAGCCTTTAATGCAAGTATAAGAGTGGACTTGCCAGTGAGAGTGAGAACAAGCAGGCAAAGAGAGCAAGCTTTGTTCTTTCATGTTTTTTATATAGGCTGCCAGCAGAAAGTGTGATTAAAGGTGTGTCTTCCCACCTCAAAAGGTCTGGATTAAAAGTGGATCTTACCACTGCAAATGATTTAATTAAGAAAACATCCTTCACAGGTGTACCCAACCATTTGGGTTTTAGTTAATTCCAGATGTAGTCACGTTGACAACCAAGAATAGCCATCACACATCCACCCCTTGTCAACTTGACACACAATTATATCTCCTATGTCATGCTTAATTTCCAAATGAAAACAATAACTAGGTCATAATTATGCTTAATATGATATAACTATCCCACATATAATTGCAAATGCATTATATAGTTAACCAGGTCATAATTATGCCTAACATGATGTAACTATCCCTTGAACAACTGCAAATGCATTATAAATTTTCAAAAAAATTTTAGAATTGGTGACAATGTTCCTTGAAAGATATTCTTTTAGTATCTCAAATCTAAATATGATAACCACTAATTTTCTTAGTTGATGTTGTACTTATGCATTTATCATTACATGATAAAGAAATTGAGGAAAGAAAACACAAATATCTGTACAAACACTTTCTTAACAAAATATGACAGAAACACTTATGTCGATTGTAATCTTTGGTTCTGAAACTGGTCACATGGTCTTAGCTGGTATTTCAGTTACATCCCTCTACCCAGTCTGTGTTTCCTCCACCCTCAGCAGTAACCTCAGCAGGTCTCAGTGTTCCGAACAGTGAACTCATTGATCATTTTGGATATCAAAGAAGAAGTGTTACAGTGAGTTTGCATCACTCAAAGAAGGAGGTTGCCATGACATTGTACAATGGAAGCTTCCCTGGGAGAAAGCCCATAATTCTGCAGTTGGCTTAGCTGTGTTTGCTTGTCTAGCCACTGTGTTGGATAGATGTTTGTTTCTTCAGTCTCAGACAATTTTTATCTTACCACTCTTAAGAATAAAACATTTTATGAGGACTAAAAAAATACATGCAAGATATACACAATTTATAACTAAGTCTATTTATAGTCTACAGAAAAAAAAATTGCTGATCTTTAAAATGTAGACATTTCTGGGCTGTGTGGCTTGTAACCACCTGCTGCCTCTAATACACTTCTCCAAGGCATCAGGCTTAGGTGGCATTTTTTTTTTTTAGTAATAAATGAAATGTTTAAGTTGTCTAAAATTTAAGTATAAAATGTTTGTCAAGGCAACTGGAAAAAGTATCACTTTCAGGGCATACAAAAGGTGACTGGGGAATAATGCAGTGGCTTGTGTGAATCGATGTGGAGAAGGCAGAAATTCCTAAATCCCTGATCTATAGCTGTCATGTTATCAGTGACAATGACCTAAAGGGAGCTTCTGGCAGGATCTATAACAGAGCCAGAGTCTGCTGGGGTTTACCTGGAATGTATGGTGGCAACACTCTGAAATTCCACCTGGAATGGAACAGGATCACTTTGCAATCAATCTCACTTTCATAGGTCATGTTCTGCCACGGGATATCCATAAGGATCTCATGTTGGCTGCAGAAATGGAAATGTTGTCGCTAAGGAGAATCTATTTCTTTTAGCACTTACTTCAAATGAATCTCCTTCCAAAGGAAAGTTGGGAGGAATTAACACCACATGTGTGTGTGTGACAGCATCAGTCTGTCCTCTTGAAGAATGTTCCGTAGTTGTGTTCAAGAACCTCACTTAGGAAAGCAGCTGTCTTGCAGGAGGATTAGATGCTAAACATCCATCCTTCTGGAATGTCTGCCCTGGGTCTACAGAAGATGGTATTTTTATGATCATGAAGTTGTTAGCTAATTTCTTGAGCATTTATTTTATTTTCCCAACATGGAAAAATTGATAGAATGTTCTACATTTATATTTTCAAATGATTTTATTTTTTTTTAGCTCCACTGCAAACTTCTATGCTTGAACCACTTTAATTTTACATGGTTCATTTGGACTCTGTGCAGTATCCTTCTTTATTTATAATTTGACATCTCATCTCAAACATTAGTAATTGGACTGGCTCTTTGGGAGCATGGGGGACCTTGCCATGCAGGCTTAGACAAACTTTATATAGAAAACAAACTATAATCATTATTCCATGTTCGACACCTTGTTCCTACTGTGTATGGAGTAGGTTGCTATTTATTAATGGTTTGCTAGGTTTGAACAAGATGGAGTTCAAGGTTCTTGGTGGGAACAGGATGAGCTAGAAACAGTGCATGTGGGAGAGAAAATGCCAGTGCTGTCTCTTCCTCTTCCTATGAATGTAAAAGAGAAGGAGCCTGACATAACCTTGGAGGCATTTCAGTCTTTTGTTTTTAGAACTAGGAGTAACGGGTGCGGGCTTAGAATCTTTATGATTTCTTCAGGTTGTTTTTAAGTTTATTCAAAATGAAAGGATTTTTCCTGCTCAATGAGATTTGTCTTTGGATTGTAAACAGTATTGTTGATAAAGGCCCCTGCGTTGGAACTGCTTCTCTCTGCAGTGTGTGTAAGCACTAGGCTAGGTCTATTTTTACCCTCTACTTTGTAGTTGGATGTCCAATGTTAAGGTGGAAAGTTCGGAGATTTATATGTGCTCAGGGCTTGGCTGACCTCAGTGAGTCTCGCTTGGAGTCAGTGTGGCTGTAGCACAGATTAGTTACTGACTGTTGTAAAACACATTAAATACCTTTAGTTCATTGAGAAAAAAAGACTCTAAAAGCAGCACAAACCCTGTCAGAATGGCAAGGTCGATGTTTTACATAACAGTGGTATCAACAACAAATACAAAGCTCTGTTATCAAAAGGGGAATGCAAGAGCTCTGTGTGTGCATTTTCATGCATTGTGTGTGCATGCACAATGGAGGCCAGAGGTCAATGTCCAGTGCCTTCCTCTATCACGCTCCACATTTTTGAGACAAGCACTCTCACTGACCCAAGATCTTGAGACTTCAGCTGGATTAGCTGGACGGCAGGCAAGCTCTGATCCTCTCCTCTCTATCCAGTGCTGAAATGAGAGGTACGTGTTACCACATTCAGCTTTCTCCGTGAGTGTTGGGATCGACTCATCTGCCCATGCTTTTACAGCAACCACTTCACATGCCGAGCCACATCCCAAGCCTGTGTTCTGTAACTCAGGCTTTTCTGCTTTTCTTCCATTTTTCCTTCGATCTTCAGCTACACAGGAAGAAGTATGACATCTTTGTTTTGGTACTTAAATACCAGAAGAAGGCCGGCAATAGGGCTCAAGTGGGTGAAGGTGCTTTTGCCAAGCCTGTTGTTGACCTGAGTACAATCCCTGTGCCTGGGGTGAAATGTCATGTCTGTCAGCACCTTCCTGCTGACCAGACAGTGGGGAAGCCCGTGGGAACTGTTTCAGCAGGCTTGACCTTTTCCCAGCACTCTCTGGGAATGAGGAAGTAAATTTGATACCACATCTAGTCAACTACAGGACCATCTACATTGTGAGTTGGGATGTGTCAATGTGACTTGTACAAGGATGGAACAATTTAGCACAAAAGTGACAGCTTTTTGACAGGACAAGGCATCTCTTGATTCTAGAGTTAAGCGTCTGCCTAGAAAACAAGGAGCAAGCTCTCCCATTCTTGCTGAGTGTGATAGCGCACACCTTTAGTCCCAACACTTGGGAGGCAGAGGCAGGTGGATCTGTTTGAGTTCCAGACCAACCTGGTCTACAGAGTGAGTTCCAGGACAGCCAGGGCTACACAGAGAAGCCCTGTCTCGAAACACACACACACACACACACACACACACACACACACA
The DNA here is from genome assembly GCA_902168405.1 of Peromyscus aztecus. Taxonomy (NCBI): domain Eukaryota; kingdom Metazoa; phylum Chordata; class Mammalia; order Rodentia; family Cricetidae; genus Peromyscus; species Peromyscus aztecus. Next base: position 22,934 of record CABHPQ010173542.1, read on the forward strand.
CACACACCCCAAACAAACAAACAGCAAAAGAACTGTTAAAGGACCAGTGAGATGCTCGGTGATTAAAGCTACTTACTGCTGCACAGCTAGCCCATGAACCTGAGTTTAATCTTTGGAGCTCAAGTAAAAGTAGGAGAGAAGTATGAGGATACAAGTATGGTATATTAGTATCATAGCTAAGTATGATATTAGCTATAGATTCCTCATGTAGATAGAGCCAGAGATTTCCATTAGGTTGAGGAAGTTCCTTTCTTGTTCCATTTTGTTGAGAGATTTTTAAACATATTTACTTTTTTTGTTATGACTGTTTGAGTAAATGTATGTGTACCACACGCATGCATGCAGGAGCCTGTAGAGGAGAAACCATCCCCCTGGGAAGAGAGTTAAAAGACAGTTGTTAGCTGCCACATGGGTGCTGGGAACTGAACCTTGGTCCTCTGCAAGGACAAGTGTTCTTAACTACTGAACCATCTCTCCAGCCCCTGTTGAGAGATTTTTTTTAAAAACATGAACACTAAATTTTGTCCAAACTTTTTTTTTTACATCTATTTTAGATGATAATGTGAGTTTCGTTTTTATTCTGTTGAAGTAAATCAACCTTGTATGACAGGGTTCACTTCGCCTCACCTGGTTTTAGATCCTATTCTACTTAGTTTTTAAGGACTGGAGGTTGAAGCAAACATTCCTTGGTTGGTTTGTTTTTTGAGACAAGCTATCACTATGTAGTCTTGGCTGCCCTGGAGCTCACTAGACCAGGTTTGAATTCATAGAGATCCTCTTGCCTCTGCCTCTTGGGATCTGGGATTACAAGCATGTGCCACCATGTCTGTCACCTATTAGAACTTATTTTTTTAAATTGTTTTTTTTTATTTTTATTTGTATATGTGTGTGTGTGTGTGACTACTTCTCTGTATGTGTACCAAGTGCCTAGTACGCAAGGAAGCCAGAGGAGCATGTTGGAGTCCCTGGAACTGGAGTTACAGATGGTCGTGAGCCACCATGTTGGGCTTGGAACTGAACCTGGGTTTTCAGTAAGAGTACCCAGTACCCAGTACCCTTAACCATTGCACTGTCTCTCCAGCCCCAGGTGCAGTTTTTTACTGCTTTGTGAACTTGTTTGTACATCTACGTTTATTAAAAAAAAAAATTCAGGGCTGTAGCCATATCTTGATATCTTGATCAGAAAATACTGACCTTACAGGATGAATTGGACAGTGCTATTTTAACATGTTTTTAAAAATATGAAAGTAGGTGCTGGAGAGATGGTTCAGAGGTTAAGAGCACTGACTGCTCTTGCAGAGGTCCTGAGTTCAATTCCCAGCAACCACATGGTGGTTCACAACCATCTAGTGGGATCTGATACCCTCTTCTGGCATAAAGGTGTACGTACAGATAGAGCTTGTATACATAAAATAAATAAATAAATCTAAAAAAAATTTAAAAAAATATGAAAGTAATCATTATCATTTCTTCTTTAAATATTTGATAGAATCTATCAGTAAAAACCACCTAGGTGTCTGCTTTTCCTTGTGAGAATATTTTAGATTATTATTTCAGTTGCTTGGCTTGGGTCATTCAGAGTTTTACATTTTTTCTTGAGATAGTTTTGGTCACTTTGGTCTTTGTAGGAATTGTTCCATTACATCTTAGTAGTCTAGTGAGTTGACACAGAAGCATTCACATTACTTTCCTATGAGTCTCCTTAGTTTTGTGGGGCTGGTTATAATGTTTCCACTTTCATTCTTGATTTTAATAACTTATACTTCCTTTCTTTTCATGATTAAGCTACTAAAATTTTTTTCAGAGTTTTCTTTGGGGGAGTCTTCACCAACGTTATCTATTTCTGTTCTGTTTCCTATTTCATTGTTTCTTCTTGAATCTTTATTATGTCACCCTTTCTCTGGTGCTTATTTTAATCTACTTATAATATATATTTAGATATTACAGTGTTGAATAGGGTTGTTTCATTCTAGGCAAACCTTCTACCTCCAATGTATAATCCCTAACCTTTTATTTTGAGACAGGGTCACTAAGTTACCTAAGCAGGCCTTAAACCTGTGATCCTTCTGCTTCAGTCTTCCCACAAGAGCATTCTAACCTCCACACAACACGATAAATAACCATATGGAGTTCTAAAAAGAAATTCATTTTTCAAATGAAGAACCACTTATCCGTTTAATGTATTCCTTTGTCTGACTTCAGAGTGGAATCTTGATGGTATGTTGTTTTATCATTGCCTTTTGACTAGAGGAATGGATGAAAAACTAACCTCAGTACTGGGAATCCTGCTTCTGCATTGGTGTGTGTGTGTGTGTGTGTGTGTGTAAGGGAGGGCACAAGTACACATATGTGTGTGTGAGTTGAGGCCAGAGGTCAGTCTCCAGTGTTGCTCTCAGGTGCTCTCCACCTTGTTTTTTTAAGACAGTGTCTCGGCCTGGAATTTGCCAAGTAGTTTAGGCTGACTGGCCAGTGAACCTTCCTCTGTCTCTACCTCCCCAAACTGGAATTAGAAATACACGCCATTGCAATTAGCTTTTTAACATGGGTTTTGGGAGTAAATGCAGGTCCTCATCCTGGCATGGCAAGTACTTTATCAACCGAGCCATCCCCCAGGTGCCAGCATTGCTCATTTGCAATAGCTCTTCAGCTATTAAAACCCACAGTCAGGATGTGACTACAGGGGTAGGAATCTTGATCCCACATCAGTCAATAAGCATTTATTGGCTGTCAAGTGTGGTTGCAGTGCTGAGGATCCAAAAGTAACTAAGACCACTCTTCAGTAGGAAAGACAACAGAGGAGCCGGCAATGCAGGGTAGCCTGGATCACGTGAGGGTGGGTGACCCCGAGTTTGAGGCAAAGGTAGCAAGAACAGGCTCACAGTGCCCCTTTTTCTGTAGTGCTTGACAGTCAGGGTATTTTCAGAAAGTAACATGCTCATTAAACATTCCCATACCTATCCATTTCAGGAAACCAGAACAATTTCCACAAGTCATGAGACGATTACAAACATAATTTTAAGTCACTACACTTTAATTTGTTTAATAATTATTTTATTTTTTATCTGGCCTGCAATGATTTTATAATGCCAAGCTGTGATTCAATAACAGAACATGAACATCAGAGTTATTCTAGGCAATGTGGCATGGTATTATGGTCTCCACAGTGGGGAGTCCCCAAGTTGGAAAGGTATAGAGAGACTAGTACCTCTTCTTTTTCTCTTTTAAATTGAATTTTGTCTTTACATTTTCCATAATAATTTATCAACTGAGACTGTATAGTTGTGTATACAGAGAATTTATTAGTAAACAAGTATATGTGAATTAATATTTTTTGATTAAGTGTACTGTCACAGAAGTTGGAGACTAGTGGCATAGTAGAAATAATACTGACCTGAAAATCAAGAAGGCTTAGGTACAAATCCCCGTTCAAACACCAGCTTGCTGTGCGAACATGTAAGACTGGCTCTAAGCTTTCATTTCTACGCATATGAGAAGAACCTGTTAAAGAAGTGTCATTGAGATACTGTATAGCTCTAGAATTCTATGCATACTTTTCATCTTGCTTCTCCTGTTAAGTATTATTCTGTCATGGTCCAAGTGTGAGAGTATACTTTTTATTTGTTTGCTGAGAGAGAGTCTCAATCTGTAGCCTTTGCTTCCTAGAGCTATATAATATGTAGACCAAGCTGACCTCAAACCTGTGGTAATCTGCCTGCCTCTGCTTCCCATCTGCTGGGATTACAGATGTGTGTCAACATATCTGGTGTGAAGGCTACAACTGTTAGGATTACAGATGTGTGCCAGCACACTGGTGTAAAGGCTACAACTGTTAAGATTACAGGTGTGTGCCAGCACACTGGTGTGAAGGCTACAACTGTTAAGATTACAGGTGTGTGCCAGCACACTGGTGTGAAGGCTACAACTGCTAGGATTACAGATGTGTGAGCCAGCACACTGGTGTGAAGGCTACAACTACTAGGATTTTAGTGTGTGCCACACACCTGGTGTGAAGGCTACAACTGCTAGGATTACAAGTGTGTGTCAGCACACCTGGTGTGAAGGCTACACTCTTAGCTGTTCAGTATTTTAACTAGATGCATATGTCAGCCTATATCTGGATTCCTAGAATATTTCCAGAGAGTGATTTCTGGCCTTTGACTCCATTCCTTCTCCATGGTACCACTGGCCATAGATGTGATTTGTTTAAAATCTACTAAATGTAGGCCTATTAGCAGAGCATATGACATAATAAACCAGTACAAAAAGATGAACCTAGACGTAGCCACAGACAGATGCATGGCCTCATGTTTAATATGACTTACTTGATCAGTTAAAATTCAAGGATGGAATTTCATAATCTAAGTTAGTACATAAGGAACAGCCAACACAATTTTAATAGATAAAATACTTACACAGTGCTATACATGTTGGCTTTACTATCTACTCAGAAACTGAGAGGTTAGAGAAGGATTACTACCAACAGTTAGATACAACTAAAATCGCAAGAGGCAGGAGGATCTCTGAGTTCAAGGCTAGCCTGGTCTACATAGTGAATTCCAGGACAGGCAGAGTTACATAATAAGACCTTGTCTCAGATTGAAAAAAAGAAACAATAACTTGAATAAGCTTTAGAAAGCAAAAAAAGTAGCAATTTTGTATTTCCTATATAATATTGTGTAATATATAACAACATAGTACTTTTTATAAAATATTTGTTCAAGATAAAATATTAAATGGGAGCCAGTGCTAGTGCCACAAATCTTTAGCATCTAATTTAACTATTAAAACTCAGCTGCTATGATTTACCTGTGAGGACGAGATAATCTCATTTGGGATATGTCCTATGTAATAAGTTCATTATTTAAAATATTTGTCTTACAGGAAAAAAGGAGCAGACAAAAATAATGGAGTATCATAGCTTCTATTGCAATCAGACATTGAAAAATAAGTTTGCAAAACTTTGATTGTAGAAACAAAAATGTAAAAATAGAGTAAAAATAGAATAAAAAAAATTTCACTGTTCTCAAAATAAGAAAGGCAGCAACACCCTTGATCTCATGGTTTATTTTGTATGGTAATGGGGTCTAGAGGTGGAGGTAAATACCACTTTAAACTTAGACTAGTATAAGCACAGGCTGTACTCTGTGACCTGGGGTATAAAACGCAGTCCTTTTGCTGGAACAGTCAGCCAGGAACAAATTTCACTCTGGCTTCCAGTAGAGGTAAGCAATCCACAAGCTCAACTTCAAGGTTCTAACCTTCAGCTTCAATACTGTTCCATAGAAACGAGCTAGCTGTCGTCCTGGGTAGCAGAGTGTGCCATTTCCATGTGACCACACCGGAGGATCAATGATAGCAGCTAAGCCTGCATATGCAGCACAGTTTTAATAGACAAGATACACACACACCCATTCATGTGTGTGTGCTTAATGTCTACTCAGGCTCTGGGCCTCTGTGCACCCTGGAAATCTTTGTTTTGTACAGTACTACTTACTTTCTTGTGTTACCCATTTTATACTGTGTGTATGTTTGGCCTATGGCTTTGCTTTTGATATTGGTAATTTCTCTTTGCTTTTCTAAATGCTAAAAAAGATTTGTGTGTGTGTGTGTGTGTGTGTGTGTAAATCTATGTGCACCACATTCATGTAGATGCCCTCAGAGGGCCGAGGGCATTGGATTTCCTAAACTAGGGTTACAGATGGTGGTGAACCACCATCTGGGTGTTGGGAACTGAACCCCAGTCTTCTGCAAGAGCAGTAAGTGTTCTTAATGCACAGCCATTAAGTGTCTCCAAGTGTTTTTTAAACATTAGGCAATGATCAAGGCTTGAATAATTTTAACTGCGTAGCTTGATATTTCCCAAGAGATATAACTCACAGGCTTCACCTTTTTCAGAATTCTCTAGACTAGAGCTTTAATAATATTATTTTATTTTTGAGTAGTTCAAGTCTACAGGGAAAAATTAAGTACAGAGAGTTCTCCTATTGTTGACATCCTTCATCACCATAGAGACCAGGGAATTTGCACTCTTCAATCTACACATTGGTTCCTGGGAGTCTATGTACTTGAGTTCATGAAATTGTGTGAAAACTATATTTTATTTAACTCCACAACTACATAGGTTAAGGCTATTTTTGTTTTGTTATTTTATTCATTCATTTATTTATTCATTCATTCATTCATTCATTCATTCATTTATTTATTTATTTATTTATTTATTTATTTATTTATTTATTTATTTATTTATTTATTTATTTAATGGTTCCTACTGTTTTCCAACTCCCCAGTGGAGTTTTTCATTCATTCCAACACGAACTACCTCCTTGTACACATTTGCCTCAGTGTGCATAGTCAAATAGAACTGGCCCCAGTGTTCTTTATCATACTGTATCACTCAACTCCAAATGTCCATGTAATGAAAACTTGTTTGATGAGTTCAGGGTTCCCTCGATTGCTGAAAGTATGTATGGAAAGGTCTCACAATGAGAACCTAGGGTTCTGCATCAGAGTAGCCCTGGATCCCTGTGTGGAGAATTGCCCATTTCCCATTATAGTCTGAGGGCTTGAATATAAAGTGTATCAAAACCATTTATATGCTTGCCTACAAGCCTTGGGTTTGATTCCCAACACTTCAAAAAGAAAGAAAGATACACATTTATATAGATTGACTAAATTTCAAACACTATCTTAACTACAAAGGCTATTTGAAAATATCAACATCTTCCTCTTTTCCCTTGAAGTTTTAGAGGGAAAAAGCCATGAAATCACTATTTTTTCTTAGTGTCTGTCTGGAGTACATTTACATATCTGCAATCTTTCTAACTCCAATTTGTTTCTAAAGAGAAAAGGTAATAATATTAGAGACCTAAGGTTCTAGGGAAATTCCCTAAGTGGTAACCCCTCACCCTCTACCTTGTCAGCCCTTGGAATATCTTAAATGCACTCTGTGTTCTGTCTAATGTTAGGGGTCTTCTTTCAGACGTACAGATTCCAGTCTGCTATTAGAAGATTATTCATCCAAGTTGAGCCCCCAAATAAAGAGAGCCAAGCGGAGCCTTCTGTCTGGAGAAGAGACAGAAAACCTGCCAGGAAACTACATGGTGCCTATTTACTCTGGACGGTGAGTGTACTTTCTCTCCCAGTGTGTAATTATTATAAGTGAGGAGTCAATAGTAGCTACCATTTATTGAGGACTCACTATATATCGGTTTTAAAAGGACCTAGGACGGTTGAAAGCCACACTGAGAAGGATGGGCTCATTGAAATCAAAGTATTTCATTTTCAGACATTTTTTTTTGTCATGCATAGGATGCGTGACAAAAGAGAATGATTAGGGCATAATGCTGTATATGGTCAGTTGACATGGGAAGTAGAGCTTTAGATGTGAGTGATTAAATACTATTCATAGTCAATATTTGTCCAGGAAAAAGGAAGATTCAAAACTATAAAGTGAACAGGGTAGGTGAAGATGTGGAAGGGCAAAGGGAGGAGGGTAGGAAAGGCCACTGGAGGTATAAATATGATCAAATGTTTTATGTATGATCAATGTATAGAATATCAGTAAGAAAGCCTGGTACGTTGCAAACTTAGTATATGCTGATAATAATTTTTAAAATTATGTATGTTAAAAACCCAAACTATAAAATGTTGGGGGACTAGGGTATAAAATGCAGTCCTTTTGCTGCACCAGAGTCTTATGTGACATTAGGACATGTTACATGTCTGGGCAGTTCTGGGCTGTGCACTACAGCAGAGTTCACACAGTCACATATCAGGTCACAGACATTTGATCTCTATTTCATTGTACATTGTTGTCTTTTCTGGAAAAAAATCATAACTTCATCTTTTATTGTAAATGAAATCATATTTAAACACACTAAATTGGCCAATGAAACTCCTTGGACTGTTAACTTCTTTAAGTCTTGTTAACCATATCTAAAATAGAAGAGATAGTGTCTACCTTGTGGGGTTTTATTTGGATGGAATGAAATATCATATGTGAAAGGCACTAGAACCATAATAGGAATCGTTGCTCTTGTCATTCTTAGTGTTAAAGGGAGGCACTTTCTTCTATAATAAAGAGTTAGACTCTGATTTATCAGGATATTTTAAAAGATCATTTTTTGTTTTATGTGTATGCATATTTTTCTTGTGTGTATGTAAGTGTACTGCCTTCGTGCATTGCTCATGGAGGTCAGAAGAGGGCATCAGATCTCTAGGGACTGGAGCTCCAGAAGGTTGTGAGCCGCCATGTGGAAGCTGGGAACTGAACCAGGGTCCTCTGCAAGTGCCCTGCTGAGCCACCTCTCCAGCCCCACACCAGGGTTTTCTAATGGCAGATTTCCTAAGGGCATGGACTGGGCCTGAGCTCAGTGAGACTCAGCAAGCTCGTCATTCCCACGCTGTCCCTGCCTTCTGCCCCATTGTTTCAGCCAAGTGCACATCAGTGGAGTCAGAGACACAGAGGAGGAAAGAATCAAAGAAGCTGCTGCGTACATAGCTCAGAGGACTCTTCTGGCGAGCGAGGAAGCAATCGCAGCCTCCAAGCAGGCCACAGCCTCCAAGCAGTCCAAAGTATCCAAACAGGTCACATCCTCCCTTCAACGAGAAGAAACATTTGAAAAGAAGTCGAGGAACGTGGCAATTCGAGAAAAAGCAGAGGAGCTGTCGCTGAGGAAAACAGTAAGGAGAGCTAATGTCATGCTACTTAGAAAAACAGAGATGTGTTTAAGAAGCTGTGTGTGAGCACGTGTGTGTGTGTGTGTGTGTGTGTGTGTGTGTGTGTGTGTGTGTGTAGATCCAGACGGGGTTGTTTCAAGGGCTGAACTATGTGGGTTAGAGGGAAACAAAGCTAATGGAAACAAGGAGAAAAGATGTCAAAATGCACAGGTCAAACAAAGACAAACTTTGGAATTTTAAACTTCATGGAAATCCAGATTTGAAAGATATTAAATAAGTTTCTGAAGCCACCTTAGCGAGACATTGTAGGGGTGTTCCTCAATCTTTGGGTTTTAAAAACCAAACTCATTTTTAAAATCAGGAAGGAAATGGTTTACCTGACTGTAAAAGTAAGGATCAGAATGTAAAAATTAGGTCTGAGAATGCAATAAGTTTATACTGCTTGCATAATGCATAGAGCCACAGGTCCCACCCCATAAAGTGGGACATGATGGCGATGCCAGAGAGACGTGGAGTCAGGGAGATCAGAAGTTTGAAGTCATCCTTGACTATAAAGTGAGTTGGGGGCCAGCCTGGGCTACATAAAAATCTACCTCAAACAAAACAAAGGGAAAGCACACTTTTGGCTTGTATGGGTGATCTTAGCACTGGAAGTAACTTTCACTTGGTAGTATTTTGGAAACGTCTGCTTGTTTACTTGCTTGCTTTTTCAGTTAGAAGAGACCCAGGCATATCATGGAAAGCTAAACGAAGACCATCTACTCCACGCTCCCGAGTTTATCATTAAACCTCGTTCTCACACCGTTTGGGAGAACGAGAATGTGAAATTACATTGCTCCGTGGCAGGCTGGCCAGAACCTCGTCTCACATGGTATGTTTTCTTTGTGCAAGCTGAGAGAATTGATTAGCAAGCTGAGTTTACATCTAGAGGAATCACCCTGAACTAGCAATATGCAAGAGTCAGCAAAGACACTGTAAGTTTGTACGTGTTTTCAGAGGAGTGAAGGTGTCAAGACAGTTTTATGAATGGGAAGAACAAATGGTCTTATACACAGATTGTACATTTTAATAGCTTTATAATCATAAAGGAGGGAGAGATGGCTCTGTTGGTAAGTGCTGGCTGTTCTAACATGAGGATCTGGGTTGGGGTTCCGGCACCCATGTAGGAAGCTGGGTGCCGAAGAGGTGGAGACAGGAGGAACCCTGGAGCTTGCTGATCACCTCGTTTCGACAAATCATGAAACTCTGGGTTCAGTGAAAGACCTCGTCTCAAAAGTATGGTGGACAATGACTGAAGAAGACACGTGATGTTGACCTAGCCTTCACACACACATGCACACACACATATACACTTGTGCACATTTGCACATGTGCACATGCACACACGAATATGTACTTATACACAAACAATCTAAAACTCAGAGTGCTTTGCCTCTACCCCTCCTGTCTCAAAATCAAAAACAAAAGCAACAATAGCAAAATGCCAAAAATGACTGTGAATTACTATGGCAAATAATTTAGAATAAACAAAGATGAGAAATGTCACAAAACAGTTCTAATATTTCAACAAAAATGAATTTTTTAAAGATTTATTTATTTATTATGTATATAGTGTTCTGCCTGCATGCCAGAAGAGGGCGCCAGATCTCACTACAGATGATTGTGAGCCATCATGTGGTTGCTGGGAATTGAACTCAGGGCCTTCTGGAAGAACAGCTAGTGCTCTTAACCGCTGAGCCATCTTTCCAGCCCCAAAAATGAATTTTTTAAAAATATAACTTACAAATTTTGAAACATAAAAGTAAATTAAAAATTAATTGCTATTGCCCCCACACTTCCTTATGACTATAAACCTTATGACTATAAACATTCAACCTTTGAAGGAATGTTGTCTCTTTAAAAGTCAACAAGCAAACAACCACTGAGCCTTCAAAATGGCTCAGCATGTAAAGGCACTAGCCACCAAGCCTGATGACCTACAATCAAGACCCAGGACCCAGTGATGGAAGGAGAGACCCAGTTCTTACAACATGCCCATACATATATTCATTCATATATTCTCTCTCTCTTACACTTACACACACACACACACACACACACACACACACACACACACATACACACACGATATATATATATATAAATAATTAAAAATTATAGCTGGATGTGATATAGCACACACACCTTTAATCCCAGCACTCAGGAGGAAGAGGCAGGAGGATCTTAATGAGTTTGAGCCAGCCTGGTATATATAGTGAGCTCCAAGATTCTCAAAAAAGAGATTGCAGGTTCAAGACCAGCCTGAGCTACATAATGAGACCCTGTCCAAAAACCAGACCAAAAGATACACCAACAGAACTACAAATAAACAACAACAAAAAAGTCTAATTACTGGTCTAGAGATGAACTTCATTGGTAGAGCACCTGTCTTGTGTGTGTGATCCCCTGAATTAGATTCCCTCCCCCACACACAAATATCACTTACCAAATAAGAAAGAAAATCCAAACATTCCTGCAGAAATCCATGAAGATGAACAGATGCTTAGTTCCCATAAACACTATTTGGTAAATAAAAAAATCCTTCTCTCAGAAATCTAAATATATGAATGTTGACTAGAGTCCTTAATCAGATAGAAAGGTTTGCTGAATATTTTCCTTGCTCTGTTTTTTGCTTTTAATTTAAGATTTTTTTTTTTTATTATCTGCTTTTGTTTGTTTGTTTGAGATTAGGGCCAGCCTTGAACTCACGATTCTACTGACTCAGACTTCCAGACTGCAGGAGTGTACCACTTTGCTTAGCTCTTTTTTTGTCTTGTTTTTAAACACTGAAGATGACTTTCAGAAGAATGCAAAGTAATGTCTAGGTGAAAAGTATTAATTTCTTGAGCATTTTTTTAAAATGCAGCAGCTGGAACATAACCTGGTCATGTTCCTGATGGTGTTTTTAAACCAGCCATGGGGTTTCTCAGAGGCAGGGCTCAGCTTTGGAGATTAAACTCTTTAGGTGTACTTTGTTGGCCTGGAAAAGGAATAATTAACAAACAAACAAACAAACAGATAAAAGCTCCCCACACAAAGCATGAGACAACTCTTAAAATTCAAGTTACATTTAAAAAATAGAAATATTGTCTATTTTTCAGTTCTCTTCACTAACAGAGATGAATTACAGTACATTGACCCCAAATCTTATAACTGTGGCTTTGAAATATTTATTTCTGTTTGTCTCAGGAAGGATTAGGAGAGTGGCCTCCTTCTGCAGTAGCATCCTACTCTTTTCCCTTCCGTGCTTGGCGGAGGTGACTTCCTTTTACTTGAAGGAGGGCACCGTATACTGAGGCTCATTCTTTACATCAGTTCTTCCATGAGGGAAAAGCCAGAAAGCCTAGAGAAATGCCTCCCTTTCATGTTCAGTGAGAAATACAAATAAAAACAAAAGAACCAGAGAGCAGCTAAGAAAACCATTCTTCTATATCTGAGTGGGCTGGCAAGCTGGCTCAGTGGGGAAGGTGCCTTGCACTATTCTGAGACCAAGAGGTGCCCTGGGTGAGTAGAAATGTTGAGAATCAGCGTGCACATAGTCACAGCTGGCTATGGTGACAGCAGGGTCAAATCCAGGCTTGTTGAGCAGGAAGCTTCTAGAACTTAAGGGTCACATTGCAAAAAGGACTATAAGGCTAATCATCTTAAGGTTCTGCCAGAGAGGACCCTTGGAACTTAAGCCCGATTCACTGCCAGGTAAACCAACCTCTGGGAACAGGTTCCTTGTGGGTTTGTGTCTCTTGGTGGACATGGTGCCTTTTCTAAGAAACATCAGCTGGAATTCTAATTTATGTCACAGCATGGATGCAAGGTGAACCCTTTTCATAAGCATCCTCTGACTAACAGAGCAGAGAACTCATCATGAGGTGAGGGCCAAAGCTGCTGGTGATCACATCATCGGCCTCTCTGGTGCCTGGCTGCAGCTTCATGGTCCCAACACCGAGTACAGATGAGAGAGAAACATGGGGTGGGTTAAGGGAAGTGTTTATGAGGGTGCTTGGTACAGTCAGAGTGCCTCATGGGTAGCAGCTAAGTCCTCAGCTGTGCCTTTGAGAGGCATGTGCACTAGGGGTCTGGTTCCCTCATAGCCTTTTCCAAAGGCAGTTTGGCTCCAAGTTTCCACTGGCTACTGTTAGGTCTAACAAATGTGAGCAGGCGGCAGCTGCTCTCCTGGCCAATCTCATGTTACTGGCCACATCTATTTAAGTGGCACTTAGAGGTTACCCAGAGAACGATGCGCAGCAGAAACGCAACGTTCAGCAAGGCCAGGTACAGAGCACGTCGGAGGTCCCCGCTCACCCTGAAAGCAGAAGGGATCCTAATTGTGTGTCTTCATTCAGTAGGAAAGGTGGTTACAGATAACGCCAACACCTAGGGTGGTGAAGACTCCATCATGGAGAGGGCCTTGTCGGCATGGAGGAAAAGATATTTCAGTGGTGGGGAAAAAATGAAATTTTAATGTTTAGTAGGCTATTTTATCCAATAACCTGCCCAACATCTATTGGTCTAAGCGGGGAAAGCAGAATTTATGTTGTTTCATTTGCATACATTCTGGAAGGTTATGTTAGAACCCGAGGACAGCAACTGACCCTGTGGAGTGGGATAAAAGAGCAGAGGCACTATGTGCTGAGCAGCCTGTGTCCTCTGGCACTTAGACAACCATATTCCCAACTTATTGCCAATGAAACGGTAAGACCTAGAGAATGAAAACCAACCACCACAACAACAGCACATGCTCTTCACAGATGGGAGTGTGTCTCAGTTGGTAGAGTACTCACCTGTCATGCACAAACCCTGGCTTCTAGCCCCACCGCTGCCTAAACTGAGCCTGAGCGAATGCCTGTCACCCCACCACTCAGGAGATGGAAGCAGGGGGACCGGAAGTTCAGAGTCAGCCTCAGTTACATAAGGAGTTCAAGGTCAGGCTGGGATACATGAGACCCTGTCTCAAAAAAATGTTATTTGTGAAAGGAGAAAATTGGTTGTGGACTATTTAAAATGGCGAGATTTAACTGCATTCTGCTCTTAACCACAACTCTGTAGTCCCAGATAATTGGTTTTACAGTGGGGAGTACTGTTTCTTTAAGGCGTATTCTCACCAGCATTCCCATCTGTGGTGCCATTTAACATGTTCAGAGTCATTTCAATTTGCATGGCGTCGTGACGGAGAAAGGATCACAGAGCCTTCTTGTTTCACTGAATTTCACTCCACCAAAGAGCTCTCCCGACCGCCCTTCATCATCAACACGCACTCTGCACTAGGCTGACATTTGTGTGTAAGGGTGAAGTGTGTTCTATACATTAAATGGACAATGTCATGGGGCAGTAGAGTGTTATTCCAGAAATACCACACACACAAAAATGAATTAGTTAGTGCTTCATAAACTACATGAGCAGATAAGGAAAGCAGTATCCATACAAAGCATTTAAGCAAGCCTTTGGAAACAACCCCAGGGTGTAGATTACTCTCCACAGCTAGCTGATGACTGGCTAGTTCGGAATTCCACTTTCCAGAAGCAACAAGCCGTGAAGTGTGTGGGGGCAGGCCAAATCCCCTTCTTTTCCACTCTGACTTAATACTGAAGGCAGCCGGGCTCAAGAGACCCAAAACTTGAGTGTCTCATAGCAGACATTCCCTGTAGAATAGAACAGAATCTCTTGCTGGCACAGTCCTTTTGTCCTGCTTTAACTAGGAGTTTCTTTCTCTGACATGTTGAGTTCTGTGGAGTCCCATGGTCAAGTGTTGTGTATTTTAAACCAGTTTCCTTTGCCAGGTGGTCACATTAGAAGAGCTGTGAATGTTTAGCTGGGAACATATAAAGGTGCTAAGTCTAGGATTGCTGGAGGGCAGGAAAAGTGACGCAACTGTGGGAGCTGCAAAATACCACTTTGACTCAAACTTTATAGAGATATGGACAGCATTGTTGAGTGGAAGCCAACCCGAGTGTCGTTTGGTCAGGCAGCACATGCCACAGTGTTTAGTGGTACATTGCTACCCTTGTGCTGGGAAGAGCTCCTGAAATCCCTCCAGTATGTGAAAAAAACAAACAAAGAAACAAACAAGAGGGAGCTGCTCAGCTGAGTCTCAGTTGGCCCAAGCCGACCTAGTCAGAAAGCATACCCCTTTGCTCATGAAAACCGGAGCGTCTGAGATTAAGGTTGCTGCTAACTGTCTCTGATCACATCATCCTGACTCTTAAGAGCTGTGTTGAAACAACTACCTGAAGCCACTTCTGGGCTTTCGGAAAGCAGAATGGCTTCTGTGTTCTGTGAGCAGGGAGAGGGTCAATACCTTCCATCCGGCTGTGACTCTTGGGTGAGAACAACCCTCCTCATTTCAGAACTGAGGGAAACAGGACTCTGAAAGCCTCAACTTACTCTCTTCATGTGCACTCATTTAAAATCATCCATAGCGTGAGGTATGCATTTTCCAGAATTTGATTTCTTTAGTGAAAAAAATATGAAGGTATAATTTTATCACACAGCAATTCTACTTAATCATTTTAACCAACACTGAGCATCTTCAATGTGCCTATGACTCCCTCAGGAGTGGGAATAGAAGAAAACGTGTGTCAGACATACACACAGTTCCCCATCATCAAAGGACTAGCAGCTTAGTAGGAGAGATGCAGGACTCAACCAGAACTTTTAAAATAACATTTATATAGCACGCGCTCGCGCTCGTGTGTGTGTGTGTGTGTGTGTGTGTGTGTGTGTGTGTGTGTGTGTGTGTGTGTGTAGGCCATGACATGTGTGAGGAAGTCAGAGAACAACTCAGAATTGGTTCCTCTCCTTCCAACATGTGTGTCCTAGGGATCAAACACTGGTCATCATTAGGCTTGGTGGCAAGTTCCTTTACCCACAGAGCTATCTCACTGCCCCCAACAATAATTTTGATAAACGTTGTATTTAGCAGAGTAACCATGGTTCAAAGTGATAAGCATGGTTCATAATTTGGAAGACTTGTAGAGAGCAGTGTTGGAGACTTGGCGTCTGACCTGCATCTTGACAGCTGAGTTACAACTTGGCTAGATGGAAAAGGAGAATGATAAAAGTAGAAATGTGCAGGGACAGGAGAAATGGTACCTACCAAGCAAGCAAGAGGACCAGGGTTCAGATTCCCCCAGAACCCACATAATTGCCAGGTGGGCATGGAGGCTCACCTGTAATTTCAGCCTCAGAAGGCAGAGACAGGGTTCCCCAGAGCAAGGTGCCTATTAGACTAGCCATATTGGTGAGCTCTGGATTTTGGTTGAGAGGCCCTGTTCCAAGGAAAAAGGCAGAAGAGTAATTGAGGAAAATTGCTGATTTCAACTTCAGGCTTCTATATTCACATGCCCCAGAACACAAATATGTGAACACACAGAGACATGCTCGTTAATATCATGCACGCATACACATGAAAAGAAGAAAAATGAACAGTGTGTCTTAGGAATTATATTTGCTCTCCATTTCTATATTAAAACACCTAAGGCTACCTACAAAAAGGTAGATTTATCTAACAGTCCAAACAGCATGGTGCCAACTCTTATGGGGGGGGCTCTTGGCAGTGCCACAGCATAGCAAATGGAATCATGGTAAGAGCACGTGGGGGGGGGGGGGAGGCATCACGCCTTCACACGGAAACCAGAGAGGGCTTGCTGTTTTACGGTAACTCGTTGTCGTGGAATTAACAAAACACCACAAGGCCCCCAATGACCCCAGGCCCTCCCCACTAAAGGTTTCACCACCTCATAATGCTGCAACACTGGGGACCCACTTCCAAAACACGAATCTTAGGAAGACAAAGTTAGGGTGAAAGAGTTAACCCAAACCAGTATTTTTCTCTTCCTTTATACCACTTTCCTCTTCCCATCCTTCCGTGT
This sequence comes from Peromyscus aztecus, assembly GCA_902168405.1. Taxonomy (NCBI): domain Eukaryota; kingdom Metazoa; phylum Chordata; class Mammalia; order Rodentia; family Cricetidae; genus Peromyscus; species Peromyscus aztecus. Next base: position 39,517 of record CABHPQ010173542.1, read on the forward strand.
ATCCATCTTACAAAGTCTAAAAGAAAGGAAGTTCAGTTACATAGAAAACAACTGAAAAATGGAAATGCCATGTAAGTCAGGAGCCAGGCAGCCCCGGTTCAAACCCGAGCTCCGCTAGGCCTGCCTTGTGACCAGGGTGAGTTCCTTGATCTCTCCATGCCCTAGTTTCTTCATTGGGAAGTGAGGTTAAACACTGTCATCTTATTTGGTGGTTGTAAGGACTAGATTTACTGATGCTGTATATACACAGAGCAGGGAGTCCTCTGCCACCTGTGCTTATTAGTTATGTTAAATTTACCTGCACATATGAAGTGAGTTATCGAAAGGGAAGCAAGGGATCCCTTGCTGCTTTTCCTTCTACTCCTCTTCTTTTTAAGGAAAAAAAAAGTTTAAGTGGATAAGCCTCATGTGGCAGCACAGCACTGACTATTGAGAACTTGAGAAGACCAGTACCCCTCACAGAATGGAGGTCAGTGTCACAGAGAAGCCCTTCTGCACGGGCTACCTTCTGAGGGAAGCAAGCTGTAAACAGGAATGGAACAGTTGGAAGTTTCCTTTGGTGGTTTGGAGTTGTTCTAAGATGAAAGCCATGCTTACTTATGACATTAACAAGTCACTTGAGCATGATGACCTTCCAGCACAATGACACTGTTCTTAAGAGTGACATGGGAGAATGCTAGTAGGGGGGGTAGTTTGCTTTGCTCCCACAGAGATGGCCAACGACAAAAGCCCTAACACAAAGCATTCATTCTGCCGTGTTAGCCGTAACCAGCGTTTTTGTTTGTTGTTGAAGTGTAATGTCCATACAAAGAAATGTATGTTATCTATAAAGGAAGAGTTTGGGTGACTTTTTGTTAGACTGTACACACCCATGTAACCAGCACCCAAACAGAGCCCAAGCATAATTAGCACCCAAGACACCTCCTTC